>JACEEZ010007302.1:0-7500 GCA_016584305.1 Chionoecetes opilio | reverse complement strand
ATCCACGGAGACACGCCCAACATTCTATACCTTTTCCTAACTACTAACCCTTTCTACTTACTCTGTGCAACTATTCTCTCCGTTGGGTTCCTCCAATCACAATTATATTTCTGTAACTTGTCCTATCGCTCCGGTGCCGCCTTGGGACCCACCTAAGCGGAGGTGCTTCTGGCATTTCAACTCAGCTAAGTGGGAGGACCTAAGGCAGTACTACTCAGATTTTCCATGGAATAAAAATATTTCTTCCATGTCAGAGACCCATCTCTGTGCAGAGCGCATAACTGAGGTCATTGTCTCTGTCATGGAGGCGTACATTCCACACACTTTCTCTAATCCTAAAGCCCGTCCACTTCGGTTTATCTCTGCTTGTTCTCATGCTGTACAAGATAGAGAGGCGGCTCACAGACGGTACAGTAACCATCCATCTCCTGAAATTCATGCCCTCTATATTTCTGCCCATAATCATGCCAAATATTTTTCAACTTACCAAAAACTCTTTCATTCATGGAAAATGTCAAAATTTTCCGAATCAAACTAATCTCGTGACTTCTGGCATCTAGCAAAAAACATCTTTAACAATTTGTGTCTTCTACATCTTTCCCTCCTATGTTTCTCGCGGATGGTGCCACAGCTGTCTCATCTATTTCTAAAGCTGAACTTTGTGCTCAAACCTTTGCTAAAAATGCCACTGTGGTTGATGAATTCCTTCCTCTGACTATGTTATTAAGATCCTTCGTAATGATGTTTTATTTGTCCTTTCTGGCCTAGATCCTCGGAAGGCTTACAGTCCTGACAGAATCCCTCCCATTGTTCTCAAAAACTGGGCTTCTGTGCTTGCGCCCTGTCTGGTCAAACTTTTCCGTCTTTGTCTATCTACTTCCACCTTTCCTTCCTGGAAATTTGCTTACATTCAACCCGTTCCTAAGAAGGGTGACCGCTCTAAGCCTTCAAACTACCGTCCTATAGCTTTGACTTCCTGCCTTTCTAAAGTTTTTGAATCTATACTTAATAAGAAGATTCTTAAGCATCTATATGCTCATTATTACACTGCTCAGCGTACCAGGCAAGGTGCTTGCCCATCTATTGCTGACACGAATTCGCAGTCATCTGGTGAAGCATCAGAGACCTCAGCAGTCTGGGTTCACGCCTGGTAAGTCAACAACGGACCGTATCCTGGCGCTTCGTGTCCTGGTGGAACGCCGACGTGAGTTTCGACAGGGGATGCTTGCAGCCTATGTTGATCTCAAGAAGGCGTTTGACTCAGTGCATCGTGAGTCACTCTGGGATCTTCTGCGACTTCGAGGGATTCCTGCAAGGACTATTGGTTTGATAACTGGTCTGTATTCTGGGACTGAGAGTGCTGTGAAGTGTGGTGCAGGTGTATCCAGCTTCTTTCCTGTGAATACAGGAGTGAGCCAAGGGTGCGTCCTTGCCCCATCACTTTTCAACGCTTGTATGGACTGGGTATTGGACAAGGTTGTAGATCAAAGTGATTGTGGAGCATCCGTCGGCAACACCAAGATCACTGATCTTGTTTTTGCCGATGATGCAGTAATCTTTGCTGAGTCGCTGGAGGTCCTGGTGATGGCTCTCGAGGCGCTGCACGAGGAGGCAAAGCCTTTGGGACTTGAGGTCTCCTGGCTCAAGACCAAGATCCAGGTATTTGAAGACTTACTAGATGAAGCAGTACAGTCTGTTCATGCGTGTGGCGAGGACATTGAGATCTTGGAAAGTTTTACATACCTTGGTAGCGCAGTCCATAATGACGGCGGGTCACGTCAAGAAGTCTTACGGCGGATTGGCATAGCCCACAGTGTTATGGACTCGCTCAGCGGGAGTATTTGGCGTTGTCGGTACCTGTGCAGGAGGACAAAGATCCGGATCTTCAAGTCGCTTGTGATCCCTGTCCTACTCTATGGTTGTGAGACATGGACACTAAATAGTGACTTGAAGAGACGAATCAATGCCTTTGGTAATAAGTGTCTTCGCAGAATCATGGGGTATCGCTGGGATGATTACGTGTCAAATCAAATCAAATCAAAATGTGAGACTGAATCGAGGCCTATTACCTGCATAGTCCGTCAGCGCCAACATCGGCTATATGGGCATGTGGCACGCTACCCTGAAACCGATCCTTCCCATCGGGTTGTATCTGTAAGAGACAATCCGGCGTGGAGGAGGCCAAGGGGGCGCCCACAAGGCTCGTGGCTGGGGCAAGTTGATGTTTCTTGTCGAGAGCTGCTTGGTATGGGAAAGGAGCCTGCATGGGAACTCGCGCGTGGTGACCCCCGGGAGTGGCGTCGTAGGGTGGGCGAGGCGACGCGCCCCCCGGCGTATGCCCCCAATGATTGATTGATTGATATATGCTCACTATCTGGTCGTCAGTACGGTTTTCGTAAAGGGCGATCTAATGGCGATCTTCTAGCTTTCCTAACTGAATCTTGGTCATCCTCCTTTGGGGGTTTTGGTGAAGCTTTTGCCGATGCTCTTGACATATGAAAAGCTTTTGACAGAATCTGGCACAAATCCTTAATGTTTAAACTACCCTTATTCGATTTCTATCCTTTTATCTGCCCCTTCATCTTCAGTTTCCTTTCTAACCGTTCTATTGCAGGTAATGTAGACGGACATTCTTCTTCTCCTAAGTTTATTAATAGTGGTGTTCTTCAGGGTTCTGTCCTATCAATCACTCTTTCTATTATTCATTAATGATCTTCTAAGTCTAACTCAATGTCCTATCTACTCCTTCGCTGATGATTCTACCCTGCATTTTTCAACGTCGTTCATTAGGCGTCCGACTTAATAGGAACTAAGTGACTCACGGAGAGATGCCACGGAGATCCTAATTTCTGGTCTTTCTATAATTTCTGATTGGGACAAAGCAAACCTAGCTTCTTTTGTTCAATGCCTCAAAAACCCAGTTTCGTCACCTATCTACTCGACAAAACCTACTAGACAACCATCCCTTCTTCTTCAATGACACTCTACTGTCTTCTTCTTCTACACTGAACATTCTTGGACTATCCTTTACAAAAAAATTGAACTGGAAATCTCACATCTCATCTCTTCCTAAAACAACTTTTAAGAAGTTAGGTGTCCTCTGGCGTCAGCGTCAAATTTTTCTCCCTCCCAGTGTGGTGTCAGGTTTTTCTCGTCTTCTGTCTACTAAGGTATTGATGAACAAATAAATCTCACCGCTAATTAATTATTAAACTAGATTTAATCAATCATATGAATTTAGATTTAATTGGTGAGGTTACTTCTCCACTGGCGGATATCCATCCGCGTTACATCAATAAAAATGGATAGTTTGAATTATAAGTAGCTGCCACCAGTTCAAGATTTAGACTTACGGTCTAACTCTTAAACAGAAAGTTAATGTCTAAGAATCAAGGTAGTTACGTGGATGTGAAGGTTTTCATAAGAATATTATACCGAGTTAACACTGAATTACTTCGAAGGACTGTGAATAAGTATTTCCGCAACATCGTGTATGTCACCTTGGGTTGAACAATACTAGTTAGCTTTAATCACATTGGTACAACTTTAATATTGGTAAGCACACGTCTCAATGGTAGATTTCACTATGAACTAATGTATTAGTTTGCCAAATACTAGGTAGGAAATATCATTTAATATAATTGGGTTATCACTGATACAAATACTCTGCGCATACACTGCGTATAAGACTTATTAAGAGTGAATCACTGTATGAGTTCAATGTCATTTTTCAAAATGAATGTTTTGAGAATGAGCGTTATACCACCTCACTCATGTATTTTTCTGGGATTTCCGTGGAAGTCACTGAAGGACACACCACAGTCTTCACTCACTCGATTGAGGTATTACTCATCTTAATGGGGTGTGTTTCCTATGATTCCACTTAACTAACAACTCGAAATGATTATAACAGCCTGACTAATTATGAAAAAGGGGAAAGGGAGTGTGGGAGTCATGTGTGTTTGCGTTTAAGTGACCATATGGCTATCATCCCAAAGGTTAAGTTGATTGTAGCATCCCCTTAATGGACGATGGAGAAAGAAAGATACATGTATAATACAACAATGATTGATGCTCGAACCACGCAGTAATAAGTAGTGGTATTCGTATTTGAAATTACACTAAATAGATAGCGCCTAAAAGGTGCGGAAGAAGAGAATACGTAACACGTCTTACCTTAATGGACGATGGAGAAAGAATGATCACATGTGGCCGGGAACAGAGGTGGGGTGATCAGACCCGCGGGAAGGATGGACACGTTCGGACGTTATCTCCTTGACTTAAATGACCTGATTATTGATCTTTTAATGCCTGGGATGAGATGTGGGGCAAGGGATAACTACTGAGATAGATAGTGTAATAATGTCTTTCAATTTGATGAGAAAAATTTCACTGCTGACCTTAGACTGCTTAGACCTTAGGCTGCTTAACTGACCTTAGACGTGCGCAGCACGTCTAAGGTCAGTTTAACTTTAATTATTAATCCGAAATCCTCCAAAATATCTGATTGACTTTCCCACGCTACCTCAGGTCGAGAGATGAGGTAAGGCTGGTAGATGGGTTGGTAATTTTAGCGATCTTACTGTCTGCGTCTGCCTGTCTGTAGTCAGACAGGGTCTATATTCTTATCTCTCAAGTATCCTAAGTATTTTTAAGGGAATTGGTCAATCTAGAAAGGGTGTTAGTGGAATTCAGGGAGGTGTATTTTTATGAGAACATTCCTCCCGCGAAATAAAAAATCTACAGATATAAACGAATCTCTTTGGTTGTGTACGGGGGGGAAGGGGGGGGGGAAACGGCAGGGAAAGAAGAAGGAAACGAAAGAAATGATAGAACTGTTACAACAGATAAAGAATTCTTCACCTAAAACAACTGTACCTACTATGTTCACTTAGCCTAAAATAAAGAAATAAATGGTTATTAAGACCTTTCAATTACACCGCATGAGAAAATATATCTCGGGATACTATGTACGTAATTCTGGCATTACACCAGTTGCTTGCTCTGTACAGGGGCCGTATCTGCCCATGTATGGAGTATGTCTCATATGTTTGGGGGGGATCCACTCATACAGCTCTCCTAAACAGGGTAGAATAAAAAACTGTTCGTCTCATCAACTCCCCTTTTCTGACTGACTGTCTTCAATCTTTAAGTCATCACCGCAATATTGCTTCTCTTGCTAATTTCTATCGTTATTTTCATGCTCACTGCTCTTCTTAACTTGCTAACTGCATGCCTCCCCCCCTCCCGCGGCCTCGCTGCACAAGACTTTCTACTCATTTTCATCCCTATGCTGTCCATCTTCCAGTGCAAAAGTTAACAAGTATCTTCACTCTTCCATGCCCTTCACTGGTAAACTCTTGAACACTCTTTCTGTTTCTATTCTTCCACCTTCCAATGACAATTATTTTTCAAGAAAGGAGTGACAAGACACCTCCCGAACTAAATTGGCTCACCCCCCTCTATATATTATCTTAGTCATCGTTTATAGGCACTGTAAACCAATCGGGTTATTTTTTGTCCTTGGCTAGTCCTTTGTGCTGTTAAAAAAAAGAAGAAGAAAAGTGTGGCCCGTGGTGCCATGAAACTGTACAGTTTGTTGTGGACCAGGTGCCAAAAGGAGGTTTTTGAGGCCAAGCTAGCTGTCTCAACGTCAACGATCTCCAATAAATTCGCTAGAATTCATTGGTGTTATATTATTATACACCCATGCTAGAAACAGCTGATCTCTCTTTATCTCTCTCTTATAAATTGCTTCATAAAATGTTGTACTTATGATTTCGTACCATTAATATAACCAGGCTCTAATCCCGATAGCCACTTGTTCGTCAAGCGTACTCGAGTCTGGCCACCGGGCCCCGGCGCCGGCGGCCCTCAGACCCATTGACCCTCCGGGACACAGCCCGGTGTGTCCTGTGGCCAATCCGCCTCTGGGGTCATACTCCTTCAGATTCAATAGCTAGAATACGGAAGAGGGGTGGAGAAGAAGCCAGGCTGCCTCGTCTGGCATGAGCTAGACGAGGCATACGGTCTCCGGGCATAAACGTCTCTCACAACCGTACCATACTGCGCTACAGAGGGCCGGCCCCGCCGGGACTCAAACCGGCCCAAGACCCTCCGGCCCACCGGGACACAGTCCGGTTTGCCCTATGGCCAATCCGCCCCTGTGTGTGTGTGTGTGTGTGTGTGTGTGTTGCCTGTGTGTGTGTGTGTGTGTTGCCTGTGTGTGTGTGTTGCTTGTGTGTGTGTGTGTGTGTGTGTGTGTGTGTGTGTGTGTGTGGTGTGTGTGTGTGTGTGTGTGTGTGTGTGTGTGTGTGTTGCCTGTGTGTGTGTGTGTGTGTGTGTGTGTGTATTCATCTTCATCTAGTTGTATTTTACAGGGCCAGAGCAATGCTCGTGTGGCCCCGTCTCCATATCAACATTTTTATCATTCATCCTTAGTGTTTTGTGTTGGCCGAAGCCAGCACCCCGAGAGCAGGTCACAAACCCCGCTAACACCCGGTACCCATTCACTGCTGGGTGGACAGGGCTCGGGTTTTAAGGAAACACCCATCTGTTTCCGCTCCACCCGGGGATCGACCCGGGACTTCTCGGTTGTGAACCGGTGTGCTTCCCTTACACCACGGAGTATCCCAGTGTACTCACAGTGTACGCACACACACACGGAAGTGTGTGTGTGTGTGTGTGTGTGTGTTGCCTGTGTGTATTCATCTAGTTGTATTTTACAGGGCCAGAGCAATGCTCGTGTGGCCCCGTCTCCATATCAACATTTTTATCATTCATCCTTAGTGCTTTGTGTTGGCCGAAGCCAGCACCCCGGAGAGCAGGTCACAAACCCCGGCTAACACCCGGTACCCATTCACTGCTGGGTGGACAGGGGCTCGGGTTTTAAGGAAACAATCCATCTGTTTCCGCTCCGCCCGGGGATCGAACCCGGGACTTCTCGGTTGTGAACCGAGCGTGCTATCCCTTACACCACGGAGTACCCTCATGTGTGTAGCAGTGTGTAGCACACATGTAGCCTCATGTGTGTGCAGTACCCACGGAGTACCGTGTGTGTGTGTGTGTGTGTGTGTGTGTGTGTGTGTGTGTGTGTGTGTGTGTGTGTGTGTGTGTGTGTGTGTGTGTGTGTGTGTGTGTGTGTGTGTGTGTGTGTGTGTGTGTGTGTGTGTGTGTGTGTCAGAGCTCGGCATTAAATACATCGAATGTATTTAAATACTAAATACTAAATACATCAATTGTATTTAAATACATTTGTAAATACATTTTATATACGCACAAATTTTTACATGTCCGAAACAATGGATTTCCTTAGATTTTCGGTTTCCTTAGACATTTCCTTGTCAGGTCTAAATTTCCTTAAAATGAGGACATTTCCTTGGCAGTGGCAACCCTGGTTCACTGTAACATCGGGGTTGCCAGATAGTGGGGCGGGTTTATAGCCAAATTAACTGATAAAAAAGGATTTACATTTTAATATTAAATGTATTTCAACATGTA
>JACEEZ010007301.1:0-31442 GCA_016584305.1 Chionoecetes opilio | reverse complement strand
TTTTTTTTTATTTTAAACCATGTAAGCTTATAATAGGAGTTTGAGACTCTATATTGTGTAAAAATTGTATATTATACGTGTTTTTCATAGTTTCTTTTTAAATTGTAAATGTTATATCATTAATAGAAAGAATTACCTTATGATAATGCTGTTATCCCCTCAAAATGTGTTCTTTCAATAATTTTAGCTAGTTTTTCGGTGATATATAGCTGTTTTCCTACAAATTGAAGTATACAATCGTTTTCTTAGAATAATTTGGACCTATAAGTAGTTTACATTACATTAAACTAATAAATAGAAGAGTAAGAGGTTATTATTGTGATATAACGGTATATGCAAGCGTTTTTCATAGTTTCTTGTAAACTGTAGCGTTTTTGTATATATCAAGTAGTTTTACTTATCCATTTTGCTATAAGCCCTTAAAATGTAGTTTTTTCAATGATATTAGCTATTTATCGGTGATATAGAGCTGTTTTCCTACAAATTGAAGTATAAAATCCTCCTTTTAGAATATTTGCACCTATAAGTAGCTTACACTACATTAAGCTAATAAATAGAAGAGTAAGAGGTTATTTATTGTGATTATAAGGGTTTATATTGCAAGCGTTTTTCATAGTTTCTTGTAAACTTTTAGCGTTATTGTACATATACAAGTAGTTTTACTTATTATATTGCTAAAAACCCTTAAAATGTAGTGTTTTCAATGTTTTTAGCTAGTATCAGTGATATATAGCTGTTTCCTACAAATTGATATATAAAATCCTTTTTAGAATAATTTGCACCTATAAGTAGCTTACATTACATTAAGCTATAAATACAAGAGTAAGAGGTTATTTATTGTTATAAACGGTATATTGCAAGCGTTTTCATAGTTTTCTTGAAAAACTGTAGCTTTATTGTATATATACAAGTAGTTTTACTTATCATATTGCTATAAACCCATAAAATGTAATGTTTTCAATGATTTTAGCTAGCTATCAGTGAAAGTTTTTTTTTTTCTACAAATTGAAGTATATTTCTTTATCGGGTGGGCAAAATAGCTTTTTATATTTGCTACAAACTATATTTTACAAAATTAATATCTAGAAATATGTATGTATTTTTTCATGAAATTTAGATATCAATTTTAATCTTAAAAACAATTTTTTTCAAGTATTTTAATGTATTTTTGAAAGGCTAAATAAAGTCGAAATTTTACCTTATACAGCACTTTACACAACTATATTTTACAATGTTTGAGCTAAAAAAAATAATTTTTCTTGAAATTTAGGTCTCAATTTAATCTAAAAAAAAACGTTTTTCAAGTGTTTTAATGTATTTTTGTAGGCCAAAAAAATGTCGAAATTTGACATTATTCAGCACTTTTACACACCTATATTTTTACAATATTATGACTTAAAATAGTATTTATAATGAAATTTATGTATCAATTTTATTCTTAAAAACAACGTTTTTTCAAGTGTTTTAATGCATTTTTGAAGGGCAAGAAAATGTCGAAAATTGGACATTATTCAGCCCTTTTTTGATAGAGAAATTCAAAATGTGGAATTATAGTTGTTTGTTGGAATTGCTATTTTAAACTACTGTAAGCTTATAATAGGAGTTTGAGACTCTATATTGTGATAAAATGTATATTATTACGTGTTTTTCAAGGGTTTCTGCTAATTTGTAATGTATATCATTAATAGAAGGAATTTACCTCATGATAATGCTTTTATACCCTTTCAAAATGTGTTCTTTTCAATATTTTAGCGAGTTATCGGTTAATATAGCTGTTTTCCTACAAAAAATTGAAGTATACAAGCGTCTTGTTAGAATAATTTGGACCTATAGTAGCTTACATTACATTAAGCTATAATTAAATAGAAGAGTAAAGGTTATTTTTGTGATATAACGGTATATTGCAAGCGTTTTTTCATAGTTTCTTGTAAACTGTAGCGTATTTGTATATTATGCAAGTAGTTTTCTTATCAATTGCTATAAAACCCTTTAAAATGTGAGGGTTTCAATGATATTAGCTATTTATCGAGTGATATATAGCTGTTTTCATACAACAATTGAAGTATAAAATCCTCCGTTTTAGAATATTGCACCCTATAGGTAGCTTACATTACATTAAGCTATTAAATAGAAGAGTAAGAGGTTATTTTTATTGTGGATATAACGGTTTATATTGCAAGCGTTTTGTTCATAGTTTTTCTAAACTGTAGCGTCATTGTATATAATACAAGAGTTTACTTATGTTTGCCTATAAAACCCATAAAAATGTTTTTTAGTGTTTTCAATTATTTTAAATAGTTATCAGTTGATATATAGCTGTTTTCCTACAAATTGAAGTAGAAAATCCTCTTTTTAGAATAATGTTGCACCTATAAGTAGTTACATTACATTAAGCTATTAAATAGGGTACCGTAAAATCCGTTTATATCACAATTGGATATTTAAGGGTCTATACAAATGATAATAGTTACAACTACTTGTATATATACAATAACGCTCACAGTTTACAAGAAAACTATGAAAAACGCTTGCAATATACCTGTTATATCACAATAAATAACCCTATCTTATATTTATTAGTTAATGTTAATGTAAGCTACTATAGGTGCAAAATAATCTAAAAAAGTGATTGTATACTTCAATTGTAGGAAGAAAAACAGCTATATATCACGATAAATAGTAATATCATGAAACACAACTACATTTATGGGTTTTATAGCAATATGGATAAGTAAAACTACTTGTATATATACAATAACCGCTACAGCTTTCAAGAAACTATGAAAAAACGCTTAGCAATTATACCGTTATATCACAATAAATAACCTTTATTCTTCTATTTAATAGCTTAAGTAATGTAAGCTTACTTATAGGTGTAAGTTATTCTAAAAGAGGATTTTATACTTCAAATTTGTAGGAAAAACAGCTATTATCACCGGATAAATAGATATATCAATTGAAAAAACATACATTTAAGGGTTCTATAGCAATATGATAAGTAAACTACTTGAATATATACAATAACGCTACAGTTTAACAAGAAACTATGAAAAAGCTTGCAATATACCGTTAATCACAAATAAATAACCTACTTACCTTTCTATTTATTAGTTAAACATTTTAAGGGTTTTTTTTATTAGGCATCTGATAAGTTTAAAACTAATTGTATATATCAATACGCTACAGTTTACAAGAAAGTATGGAAAAACGGCTGACCAATCTACCTTATATCATAATAAATAACCTCTTACTCTTCTATTTATTAGCTTAATGTAATGTAAAAAAAACAAAAGCTAAAAAAAACTTATAGGTGCAAATATTCTAAACAAAAATAGGATTGTATACTTCCAATTTGTAGAAACCAGCTCTATATCACCGATAACTAGTAAAATCATTGAAAAGAACACATTTTGAGGGTTATAAAGCATTATCATAAAGTAAATTCCTTCTATTAATGATATAACACTCAATAATAAGAAATTTGAAAAGCAAGTATAAATACAATTGTACAACAATAAGAGTCTCAAAATCTATTATAAGCTTACAGTAGTTTAAAATAGCAATTTCTAACGAAAAACAAACTATAAATTCCACATTTTGAATTTCTCAGTAAAAAGGGCTGAATAATGTCAAATTTTCCCCCCCCCCCGCCCCCACCCCCATTTTTAGCCCTTCAAAAATACATTAAAAATACTGAAAAACGTTGTTTTTAAGAATAAATTGATCATAAATTACATGAAAATACATATTTTAAGCTATATATTGTATAATAAGTTGTGTAAAGCGCTGAATAATGTTAATTTCGACATTTTTAAGGCTTTACAAAATACATTAAAACACTGGAAAAACGTCGTTTTAAGATTAAAATTGCTACCTAAAGTTTCATGAAAAATACATATTTTTAGCTATAAAATGTAAATTATAGTTGTGTAAAGTGTGATAATGTCAAATTTCGACATATTTAGCATTCAAAATACATAAAAATCTGAAAAAACAATGTTTGTAAGATCTAAAATTGATATTCTAAATTTCATGATAAAACATATTTTTAGCTATTGATTTTGTTTAAAATATAGTTGTAGGAAATATAAAAAGCTATTTAGCTACAGATGTAAGAAATATATTCAATGCTCGTAGAAAAAAAACAACTCTCAATGATAACTAGCTTAAAACTCATTGAAAACACTACATTTTATGAGTGTTACAGCAATATAGTAAGTATATTTACTTGTATATAACAATAAACCGCTAGGAGTTTACAAGAAACGATGAAAAACGCTTGCAATATACCGTTATATAACAATACATAAACCTATTACTCTTGTATTTAATAGCTTAATGTAACGCAAGCTAACTTATAGGTGCAAATTATTCTAAAAAGAGGTTTTATATATCATTTGTAGGGAAAACAGCTATATATCACTGATAACTAGCTAAAATCATGAAAACACTACATTTTAAGGGTTTTTACTTGCAATATAAATCAGGAAAAACTACTTGTATATGTACCAATAAACGCTAACAGTTTACAAGAAAACTATGAAAACGCTGCAATATACCGTTATATCACAATAAATAACCTCTTACTCTTCTATTATTAGATAATGTAGTGAAGCTACTTATAAGCGTCCAAATTATTCTAAAAAAAAAAACGATGGTATACTTCAATTTGTAGGAAAACAGCTATAATCACCGATAACTTTTTAGCAAAATTATTGGAAAAGAACACATTTATGAGGGTATAAAGCATTATCAGAAGGTAAATTCCATTCTATTAATGATATAACATTACAAAATAAGAAGAAACTATGAAAAAACACGTATAATATACAATTTATCCAATATAGAGTCTCAAACTCCTATTATAAGCTTACAGTAGTTTAAAATAGCAATTTTCCAGCGAAAACAACTATATTCCACATTGAAGTTTCTATCAAAAAAACGGGCTGAATAAGTCAAGTTTCGACATTTTTTGGCCCTTAAAAATGCATTTAAAAAAACTTGAAAAAAAGTTGTTTTTAAGAATAAAATTGATACATAAATTTCATTATAAATACATATTTTAAGCTCATAATATTGAAAATATAGGTGTGAAAAAGTGCTGAATAATTCAATTTTCGACCCATTTTTTTGGCCTAAAAAAAATAAATTAAAACACTTGAAAAAACGTTGTTTTTTAGATAAAATTGGACCTAAATTTCAAGAAAAATTATTATTTTAGCATCATAACATTGTAAAAGATAGTGTGTAAAAGTGCTGTTAATGTCAAATCGACTTATTTAGGCCTTCAAAAATACATTTAAATACTTGAAAAAACATTTTTTTTAGATAATAAAATGATATCAAATTTCATGAAAATACATATTCAGATATTAATTTTGTAAAATATAGTTGCAGCAAATATAAAAAAGCTATTTGCTACAGATATAAAGGAAAATACTTCAATTTGTAGAAAAAAAAACTCTTCACTGAAACTAGCTAAAAATCATTGAAAAACACTACATTTTATGGGGTTTTTATAGACAATATGATAAGTAAAACTACTTGTATAATACAAAACGCTACAGTTTACAAGAAAACTATGAAAAAACGATTACAATATCCCGTTATATCACAATAAAAAACCTCTTACTCTTCTATTTAATAGCTTAATGAATGTGGGCTACCTAAGGTGAAAATTATTCTAAAAGACGACTCATAACTCAATTTGTAGGAAAACAGCTTTATATCACTGATAACTAGCAAAATCATTGAAAAACTACATTTTATGGGTTTATAGCAATATAATAAGTAAAACGACTTGTATATATACAACTAAACACGCTATAGTTTAGAAGAAACTATGAAAAACGCTTGCAATATACCGTTATTACACAATAAATAACCTCTTATTCTTTATATTTAATAGCTTAATGGACTGTAAATGCAACACTTAAAGGTGGCAAATATTCTAAAAGAGGATTTTTAGACTTCAATTTGTAGGGAAAACAGCTATATATCACCGATAATAGCTACTATCATTGAAAACACTACATTTTAAGGGTATAGCAATATGATAAGTTAAAACTACTTGTATATATACAATAACGCTACAGTTACAAGAAACTAGAAAAACGCTTGCAATATACCGTTATATCACAATAAATAACTCTTATCTTCTATTTATTAGTTTAGTAATGTAAGCTAACTTATAGTGCAAATTATTCTAAAAAAAGGATTGTATACTTCAATTTGTAGGAAAACAGCATATATCACCGATAAATAGCTAAGATTCTATTTTGAAAACACTACATTTTGGGTTTATAGGAATATGATAGTAAAACTACTTTTATATATCCAATAACGCTACAGTTACAAGAAAAAATGATGAAAACGCTAGCAATATACCGGTATATCACAATAAATAACTCGTATTCAGCTATAAATAGTTAATGGCTTAATGTAATGTAAGCTAAGTATAGGTGAAGTTATTATTAAAAAAAGAGGATTTTTTAACTTCAATTGTAGGAAAAACAGCTATATATCACCGATAAATAGCTAATATCATTGAAAACACTAATTTTTAAGGGATTATAGCAATATGATAAGTAAAACTACTTGTTATATACATATACAATCACGCTACAGTTACAAGGAAACATGAAAAAAAGGCTTGCAATATACGTTATATCACAATAAATAACCTCTTACTCTTCTATTTTATTAGCTTAATACATGTTAAGGGTTTATAGCAATATGATAAGTTAAACTAATTGTATATATACAAGAAACGCTACGTTTAAAAGAAAGTATGAAAACGGCTGCAAGTATACCTTTCATATCCATAATAAATAACCTCTTACTCTTCGATCATTAGCTTAAATGTAATGTAAGCTACTTATAGGTGCAAATATTCTAAAAAAAAGGAGGCTATACTTCAATTTGTAGGAAAACAGCTATATATCACGATAACTAGCTAAAATCATTGAAAGAAACACATTTTGAGGTATAAAGCATTATCATAACGTAAATTCCTTCTATTAATGAATAACACTAACAATTAAAAGAAATTATGAAAAACACGTTATAATATACAATGGTACCCACAATTATAGAGTCTCAAACTCCTATTATAAGCTTACAGTAGTTTAAAATAGCAATTTCTACCGAAATACAAACTATAATTCAACATTTTTGAATTCTCAGTCAAAAAAAGGGATGATAATGTCAATTTTCGACATTTTTAGCCCTTCACAGAATACATTAAATACTTGAAAAAAACAGTTGTTTTTAAGAATAAATGAACATAAAATTACATGAAAAATACATATTTTAAGCTTATAATATTGTATAATATAGTGTTGTAAAGTGCCTGAATAATGTTAATTTCGGGACCATTTTTTAGGCTTTCAAAAATACATTAAAACACTGAAAAAACGTTGTTTTTAAGATTAATTGTACCTAAATTCCATGAAAAAATGACATATTTTTAGCTATAACAATTGTAAAAATTATAGTTGTGTGAAAAGTGCTGAATAATGTTCAAATTTGACATATTTAGCATTCAAAATATACATAAAAATTCTTTGAAAAAACAATGTTTTTAAGATTAAAATTGATATCTAAATTCATGATAAAATACCATAGTTTTAGCTATTAATTTTGTAAAAATATAGTTGTTAGCAAATATAAAAGCTATTTAGCTACAGATATAAAGAAATATACTCAATTTGTAGAAAAAAACAACTCTTCAATGATAACTAGTTAAAATAATTGAAAACACTACATTTTATGCGTTTACCAGCAATATAGTAAGTAAATTTACTTGTATATATAACAATAACGCTAGAGCTTACAAGAGAAACTATGAAAAACGTTGCAATATACCGTTATATCACAATAAATAACCTCTTACCTTTTATTAATACTTCAAGTAATGTAAGCTACTTATAGGTGCACATTATTCTAAAAGAGGATTTCTATCAATTTGTAGGAAAACACAGCTGATATATCATGATAACTATTCTAAAATAATTGGAAAACACTACATTGTATGGCGGTGATAGCAATACAATAAGTAAAACTACTTGTATATATACAATAACGCTGTATAGTTTAGAGACTATGAAAAAAAGCTTGCAAATATACCGTTATATCACACTAAATAAACCTCTACTCTTCTATTTAATAGCTTAATGTAATGTGAGCTACTTATAGTGCAACTATTCTAAAAGGAGAATTTTATACTCAATTGTAGTGTGGAAAACGCTATATATCACCGATAAATAGCTAATATCATGAAAACACTACATTTAAGGGTTAATAGCAATATGATAAGTAAAAACTACTTGCATATATACAATAACGCTACAGTTTACAAGAAAATTATGAAGAACGCTTGCAATATACCGGTATATCACATAAATAACCGCTTACTCTTTTATTTATTAGCTTAATGTAATGTAGCTACTTAGAGAGTCCAAATTATTTAAAAAAAACGATGTATACTTCAATTTGTAGGAAAACAACTATATATCAGATAATAGCTTAAAATTATGAAAAGAACACATTTTGGAGGGTATAAAGCATTAATCAAGTAAATTCTTCTATTAATGATATAACATTACAATTAAGAAGAAAACTATGAAAAAACACGTAAATATACATTTTATCCAACAATATAGAGTCTCAAACTCTAAGGATAAAGCTTCCGTAGTTTAAAATAGCAATCCAGCGAAAACAAACTATAATTCCACATTTGGAGTTCTCTATCAACTAAAAAAAGGGCTGAAATAATGTCAATTTTCGACATTTTTTTGGCCCCCTGAAAAAATGCATTAAAACACTTGAAAAAAACGTTGTTTTAAGAATAAAATGATACATAAATTTCATTATAAATACTATTTTAAGCTTCATACTATTGTAAAATATAGGTGTGTAAAAGTGCTGATAAGGTCAAATTTCGCATTTTTTTGGCCTACAAAAATACATTTTAAAACCACTGAAAAAAACGTTGTGTTTTTTAGATTAAAATTGAGACCTAAATTTCATAGAAAAATATTATTTTAGCTCATAAAATTTAAAATATTAGTGTGTAAAAAGTGCTGTATAATGTCAAATTTCGGACATATTTAGCCTTTCAAAAATACATTAAAAATACTGAAAAAACATGTTTGTAAGATTAAAAATGATATCTAAATTTCATGAAAAATACCATATTTCTAGATATAATTTTGTAAAATTAGTGTTAGCAAATATAAAAAAGCTATTTTGCTACAGATATAAGGAAATTAAACTTCAATTTGTAGAACAAAACAACTCTCACTGATAACTAGCTAAAACATGAAACACTAACATTTTATGGGTTTATAGCAATATGATAAGTAAAACTACTTGTATATATACAATAAACGCTACAGGTTTAAAAGAAACTATGAAAAAACGCTTACAATATACCGTTATATCACAATAAATAAACACCATCTTACTCTATATTTAATAGCTTATGTAATGGGGGCTACTATAGGTGCAATTATTCTAAAAAAGACGATTTTAACTTCAATTTGTAGGAAAACAGCTCTATATCACTGATAACTAGCTAAAAATCATTGAAACCCTACATTTTATGGGTTTATAGCAATATAATAAGTAAAAAACTACTTGTAATATACAATAACGCTATAGTTTAGAAGAAAACTAGAAAAAACGCTTGCCATATACCGTTAGATCACAATAAATAACCTCTTATCTTCTATTTAATAAGCTTAATGTAATGTAGTACTTTAAATGTGCAAATATTCTTTAAAAAGAGGATTTTATACTTTCAATTGTAGGAAAACAGCTATATATCACCGATAAATAGCTAATATCATTGAAAAACACTTACATTTAAGGGTTTATAGCAATATGATAAGTTAAAATACTGTTATATATACAAGAACGCTACAGTTACAGAGAAAAACTATGAAAAAACGCTTGCAATATACCGTAATATCACAATAAATAACCTTCTTACTCTTCTATTTATTAGTTTAATGTAATTAAGCTCCTTATAGGTGCAAATATTTCTAAAAAAAGGATGGATACTTCAATTTGTAGGAAAAACAGCTATATATCACCTATAATAGCTAATATCATTGTGAAAAACACTACATTTTATGGGTTTATAGCATATGATAAGTAAAATCTACTTTATATATACCAATAACGTACAGTTTACAAGAAATTATGCAAAAAAAACGCTAGGCAATATACGGTTATATCACAATAAATAACATCTTATATTCTATTTAATAGCTTAATGTAATGTAAGCTAATTATAGGTGCAAATTATTCTAAAAAGAGATTTTATACTTCAATTTGTAGGAAAAACAGCATATTCACCGAAAATAGCTAATATCATTGAAAAACATACATTTTAAGGGTTTTATAGCAAATGAGAAGTTAAACTACTTGTATATATATACAATACGGCTACAGTTTACAAGAAAACTATGAAAAAGGCTTGCAAGATACCGTTATATCACAATAAATAAAACTCTTACTCTTCTATTATTTAGCTTAATACATTTAAGGGTTTATAGCAATATGATAAGTTAAACTACTTGTATATATTACAAAACGCTACAGTTACAAGAAAAGCTATGAAAAACGGCTGCAATAACCTTTTATTCATAATAAATAACCTCTTCTCTTCTATTTAATTAGCTTAATGTAATGTAAGCTACTTATAGGTGCAAATTATTCTAAAAAAAGGATTGTATACTCAATTTGTAGGAAAAAGCTATTATATCACGATAACTAGTAAATCATTGAAAAGAAAACATTTTGAGGGTATAAAGCATTATCATAACGTAAAATTCCTTTATTAAGATATAACACTACAATAATAAGAAAATATGAAAAACACGTATATATATACAATGTACCACATATAGAGTCTCACACTCCTATTAAAGCTTACAGTAGTTTAAAATAGCAATTTCTAGCGAAAAACAACTATAATTCCACATTTTGAATTTCTCAGTCAAAAAAAGGGCTGAATAATTTCAATTTTCGCATTTTTTAGCCTTCCAAAATACAGTTAAAATACTGAAAATTCGTTGTTTTTTAAGAATAAAATGATAACATAAATTACCATGAAAAATACAAGATTTTAAGCTTATAATATTGTATAATATAGTGTGTAAAAGTGCTGGAATAATGTTTAAATTTCAAGTTTGTTAGGCTTTTCAAAAATACATTAAAACACTTGGAAAAACGTTGTTTTTAGATTAAAATTGGCTACCTAAATTCATGAAAAAATACATATTTGTTAGCTCATAACAATGTACAAATATAGTTGTGTAAAAGTTGCTGAATAATGTCAAATTTCGACATTATTTAGCATTTCAAAATATACTAAAAATTCGTGAAAAAAACAATGTTTTTAAGATTACAAATTGATATCTAAATTTCATGATAAATACATATTTTAGTATAATTGTAAAATATAGTTGTAGCAAAATATAAAAAGCTATTTAGCCTACCAGATATAAAGAAATATTACTTCAATTTGTAGAAAAACAACTCGTCAATGATAAACTAGCTAAAATAATTGAAAACACCTACATTTTATGAGTTTAAGCAATATAGTAAGTAAAATTACTCTGTTGTATATATACAATAACGCTAGAGTTTAAAGAAACTATGAAAAAACGCTTGCAATATACCGTTATATCCACAATAAATAAACCTCTACTCTTTATTAATAGCTTATGTAATGTAAGCTACTTATAGGGCAAATTATTTAAAAAGAGGTTTTATATATCAATTTGTAGGAAAACAAGCTATTATATCACTGATAACTAGCTAAATCATGAAAACATACATTTTAAGGGGTTTATAGCAATATAATAAGGTTAAAAACTACTGTATCTGTTACAATAACGCTACAGCTTTACAAGAAACTTGGAAAAACGCTAGCAATATACCGTTAATCACAATAATAACCTCTTACTCTTCTATTTATAGCTTTAAGTGTAGTGTAGCTATTTATAGGTGCAAAATATTCTAAAGGAGGATTTTATACTGTCAATTTGTAGGAAAACAGCTATATATCACGAATAAAATAGCTAATATCATTGAAAAACACTACATTTTAAGGGTTTATAGCAATATGATAAGTAAAACTACTTGCATATATACCAATAACGCTAAAGTTTAGAAGAAACTATGAAAAACGCTTGCCAATATACCGTTATATCACAATAAAAAACCTTCTTACTCTGTTATGTTATTAGCTAATGTAATGTAAGCTATTATATGTCCAAAATTATTCTAAAAAAACGATTGTCTACTTCAATCTTGTAGGAAAACAGCTATATATCAAGAAAACTAGCTAAAATTATTGAAAAGAAACACATTTTGAGGGTATAAAGCATTTATCACTAAGGTAAATTTCCTTCTATAATGAATAACTTACAATATAAGAAGAACTATGGAAAACACTTATAATATACAATTTTATCACAATATAGAGTCCAAACTCCTATTATAGCTTACAGTAGTTAAAATAAGCAATTTCCAACGAAAACAACGATAATTCCACATTGTGAATTTCTCTATCAAAAAAGGGGGCTGAATAATGTCAATTTTCGACATTTTTTGGGCCCATAAAAAATGCATTACAAACACTTGAAAAAACGTTGTTTTTAAGAATAAAATTGATACATAAATTTCATTATAAATTACATATTTTAAGCTCATAATATTGTAAAATATAGGTGTGTAAAAGTGGTGAAATAATGTCAAATTTAGACATTTTTTTGGCCTACCAAAAATACATTAAAAAACTTAAAAAACGTTCCTGTTTTTTTTAGATTAAAATTGAGAACCTAAATTTCAAGAAAAAGTATTATTTTTAGCTCATAACAATTGTAAAATTTACTGTGTAAAAGTGATGTATAATGTCAAAATTTCGACATTATTTAGCTTTCCAAAAATACATTAAAAAATTGAAAAAACTTGTTTTTAAGATTAAAATTGATATCTAAAATTTCATGAAAATACATATTCTGAGATATTAATTGTAAAATATAGTTTAGCAAATATAAAAATTATTTTGCTCAGATATAAAGAAATATACTTCAATTTGTAGAAAAAAACCAACTCTTCAATGATAACTAGCTAAAATCATTGAAAACACTATATTTTATGGGTTTATAGAATAGATAAGTAAAACTACTTGTATATATACAATAACGCTACAGTTTACAAGAAAACTTTTTATTGTGTGAAAAACGCTTACAATAACCGTATATCACAATAATTAAACCTCTACTCTTTCTATTTAATAGCTAATGTAATGTGGGCTACTATAGTGCAAGTTATTCTAAAAAGGCGGATTTTATACTTCAATTTGTAGGGAAAACAGTATAATATCACTGATAAACTAGCTAAAATCATTGAAACCACTACATTTTATGGGTTTCTAGCATATAATAAGTAAAACACTTGTATATATACAATAAACGCTATAGTTTAGAAGAAACTATGAAAAACCGCTTTGCAATATACGTTATATCACAATAAAATAAGATGCTTTTCTTCTATTTAATTAGCTTATGTAATGTAAGATACCTAAAGTGCAAAGTATTCTAAAAAGAGGATTTATACTTCAAGATTTGTAGGGAAAAACAGCTATATATCACGATAAATAGCTAATATCATGAAAACAGCTACATTTAAGGGTTTATTAGCAATATGATAAGTTAAACTACTTGTATATATACAATAACCGCTACAGTTACAAAGAAAACTATGAAACAACGCTTGAATTATACCGTATATCACAATACAATAACTCTTACTCTTCTATTATTAGGTTTAATGTAATGTAAAGCATATTATAGGGCAAATTATTCTAAAAAAAGGAATGTATACTTCAATTTGAGGAAAAACACGGGCTATATATCACGATAAATAAGCTAATAAATCATGAAAACACACATTTTAGGGTTTATAGCAATATGATAAGTTTAAACTACTTGTATATATATACAATAACGCTTACAGTTTACAAGAACTATGAAAAAGCTTGCAATATACCGTATATCACATAATAACCTCCTACTCTTCTATTATTAGTTAATGTAATGTAAGCAAGGAAGCATATAGGTGCATATTATTCTAAAGATGATTTTATCCTAATTGTAGGAAAAATGCTATATATCATGAATAAACAGCTAAAATCATTGAAAAACACTACATTTTATGGGTTTATAGCAATTATAATTAAGTAAAAACGACTTGTATATATACCATACGCTACAGTTAGAAGGAAACTATGTAAAAAACGCTTGCAATATACCGTTATAGTCACAAATAAATACCTCTTACTCTTCTATTTAATAGCGTAACGTAAATGTAACCTACTTATAGGTGGCAAAATTATTCTAAAAAAGAGGATTTTATACTTCAATTTGTAGGAAAACAGCTATATATTACGATAAATAGCTAATATCATTGAAAAACACTTTACATTTAAGGAGTTTATAGCAATATGATATTTTAAAATACCTTGTATATATACAATTAACGCTACAGTTTAACAAGAAAAGTATGAAAACGGGCTGCAATATACCTTTATATCATAATAAATAACCTCTTACTCTTCTATTTATTAGCTTAATGAATGTAAGCTACTTATAGGTGCAAAATTATTCTAAAAAAAGGGATGTTACTTCCATTGTAGGAAAAACAGCCGTATATCACCGAGAACTACGCTAAAATTGCATGAAAAGAACACATTTTGAGGGTCCTAAAGCATATCATAACGTAAAATCCTTCTTATTAATGATTATAAACATACAATTAAATAAGAAATTATGAAAAACACGGATAATATACAATTGTTACCACATATAGAGACTCAACTCCTATTATAAGCTTACAGTAGTTTAATAAAAATAGCAATTCTAACGAAAACAACTATAATTCCACAGTTTGAATTTTCAGTCAAAAAAAATGGGCTGAATAAGGTCAATTTTAGAAATTTTTAAGCCTTCAAAATACAGTTAAAATACTTGAAAAAAACGTTGTTTAATAATAAATGGATACATAAATTACCATGAAACTACAATATTTTTAAGCTTTATAATATTGTTATAATTATAGTTGTGTAAAAAGTGCTGATAATGTTAAATTTTGACATTTTTTAGGCTTTCAAAAAATATTTTAAAAAAAACACTTGGAAAAACGTTGTTTTAAGATTAAAATTGCTAACCTAAATTTCATGAAAAATACATATTTAAAGCTCATAACAATGTAAAATATTTTAGTTTGTGTAAAATGTGCTAAATAATGTCAAATTTCGACATAAACTATTTAGCATTTCAAATATACAAAAAAGTCTTGAAAAACAATGTTTTTAGACTTAAAATTGATATCTAAATTTCATGATAAATACATATTTTAGGCTTATTAATTTTGTAAAATATAGTTGTAGCAAATATAAAAAGCTATTTAACTACAGATATAAAGAAATATACTTCAATTTGTAGAAAAAAACAACTCTTCAATGATAACTAGCTAAAATCATTGAAAACACTACATTTTATAAGTTTACAGCAATATAGTAAGTAAATTTACTTGTATATATACAATAACGCTAGAGTTTACAAGAAACTATGAAAAACGCTTGCAATATACCGTTATATCACAATAAATAACCTCTTACTCTTGTATTTAATAGCTTAATGTAATGTAAGCTACTTATAGGTGCAAATTATTCTAAAAAGAGGATTTTATATATCAATTTGTAGGAAAACAGCTATATATCACTGATAACTAGCTAAAATCATTGAAAACACTACATTTTAAGGGTTTAATGCAATATATTAAGTAAAACTACTTGTATATGTACAATAACGCTACAGTTTACAAGAAACTATGAAAAACGCTTGCAATATACCGTTATATCACAATAAATAACCTCTTACTCTTCTATTTATTAGCTTAATGTAGTGTAAGCTACTTATAGGTGCAAATTATTCTAAAAGGAGGATTTTATACTTCAATTTGTAGGAAAACAGCTATATATCACCGATAAATAGCTAATATCATTGAAAAAACTACATTTTAAGGGTTTATAGCTATATGATCAGTAAAACTACTTGTATATTTACAAAAACGTTACAGTTTAGAAGAAACTATGAAAAACGCTTGCAATATACCGTTATATCACAATAAATAACCTCTTACTCTTCTATTTATTAGCTTAATGTAATGTAAAGCTACTTATACGTCCAAATTATTCTAAAAAAACGATTGTATACTTCAATTTGCAGGAAAACAGCTATATATCACCGATAACTAGCTAAAATTATTGAAAAGAACACATTTTGAGGGTATAAAGCATTATCATAAGGTAAATTCCTTCTATTAATGATATAACACTACAATTAAGAAGAAACTGTGAAAAACACGTATAATATACAATTTTATCACACTATTACTCTTCTTCTCAAACTCCTATTATAAGCTTACAGTAGTTTAAAATAGCAATTTCCAACGAAAACAACTATAATTCCACATTTTGAATTTCTCTATCAAAAAAAGGGCTGAATAATGTCAATTTTCGACATTTTTTAGCCCTTCAAAAATGCATTAAAACACTTGAATAAACGTTGTTTTTAAGAATAAAATTGATACATAAATTTCATTATAAATACATATTTTAAGCTCATAATATTTTAAAATATAGGTGTGTAAAAGTGCTGAATAATGTCAAATTTCGACATTTTTTTGGCCTTCAAAAATACATTAAAACACTTGAAAAAACGTTGTTTTTTAGATTAAAATTGAGACCTAAATTTCAAGAAAAATTATTATTTTTAGCTCATAACATTGTAAACTATAGTTGTGTAAAAGTGCTGAATAATGTCAAATTTCGACATTATTTAGCCTTTCAAAAATACATTAAAATACTTGAAAAAACATTGTTTTTAAGATTAAAATTGATATCTAAATTTCATGATAAATACATATTTCTAGCTATTAATTTTGTAAAATATAGTTGTAGCAAATATAAAAAGCTATTTTGCTACAGATATAAAGAAATATACTTCAATTTGTAGAAAAAAAAACTCTTCACTGAAACTAGCTAAAATCATTGAAAACACTACATTTTATGGGTTTATAGCAATATAATAAGTAAAACTACTTGTATATATACAATAACGCTATAGTTTAGAAGAAACTATGAAAAACGCTTGCAATATACCGTTATATCACAATAAATAACCTCTTACTCTTCTATTTAATAGCTTAATGTAATGTAAGCTACTTATAGGTGCAAATTATTCTAAAAAGAGGATTTTATACTTCAATTTGTAGGAAAACAGCTATATATCACCGATAAATAGCTAATATCATTGAAAACACTACATTTTAAGGGTTTATAGCAATATGATAAGTTAAACTACATGTATATATACAATAACGCTACAGTTTACAAGAAACTATGAAAAACGCTTGCAATATACCGTTATATCACAATAAATAACCTCTTACTCTTCTATTTAATAGCTTAATGTAATGTGGGCTACTTATAGGTGCAAATTACTCTAAAAAGACGATTTTATACTTCAATTTGTAGGAAAACAGCTATATATCACCGATAAATACTAATATCATTGAAAACACTACATTTTTAAGGGTTTATAGCAATATGATAAGTTAAACTACTTGTCTATATACATAACGCTACGGTTTCAAGAAACTATGAAAAACGCTTGCAATATACGCGTTATATCACCATAAATAACCTCATCCTCTCTATTAATTAGTTTAATGTAATGTAGCTTATGTTTAGTATGGTTCAAATTATCTAAAAGCGATTTTATACCTTAATTTTGGTAGGAAAACAGCTATATATCACGATAAATAGCTAAATATCATTGAAAACACTACATTTTTAAGGGTTCTAGCAATAGATAAGTTAAACTACTTGTACATTATACAATAAGCGCCTACAGGTTTAACAAGAATAATGAAAAAGGGCTGCAGATACCGTTATATCACTAATAAATAACCTCTTACCTCCTCTATTTATTAGCTTAATGTAATGTTAAGCAAGTGCATATAGGTGCAGTATTTCTTCTAAAATGATGATTTTATAACTTCAAATTGTAAGGAAACAGCTTATATCCACTGGATCAACTAGCTAAAATACTTTGAAAATCACTACATTTTATGGTTTATAGCAATATAATAATGTAAAACTAACTTGTATATATACAATAACGCTATAGTTTTAGAAGAAACTATGAAAACCGCTTGGCACTATACCGTTATTATCACAATAAATAACTTCTTACTCTTCTATTTAATAGCTTAATGTAATGTAAGCTACTTATAGGTGCAAATTATTTCTAAAAAAAGGGATTGTTACTTCAATTTGTAGGAAAACAGCCTATATATCACCGATACATTAGGCTAATATCATTAAAAACACTACTTTTAAGGGTTTTATAGCAATATGAGGTCTACTTACACTACTGTATATATACAATAACGCTACAGTTTTACAAGAAAGTATGACAACGCTGCCTATAACCTTTTATATCATAATAATAACCTCTTACTCTTCTATTTATAAGCTTAATGTAAGTTAAGCTACTTATAGGTGCAAATTTATTCTAGAAAAAAGGATTGTAATACTTCAATTTGTAGGAAAAGAGCTTATATATCACCGATAACTTAGCTAAAATCATTGAAAAAAACACATTTTGAGGGGTATAAGCATTATCATAACGTAAATTCTCTATTAATGATATAACACTACAATTATAAGAATTATGAAAAACCCGTATATATACAATTGTACCCCAATATAGAGTCTCAAACTCCTATTAAGCTTAACAGGTAGTTTTTAAATAGCATTTCCCTAACGAAAACAACTATAATTCCACATTTTGAATTCTCCAGTCAAAAAAAAGGGCTGAATAATGTCAATTTTCGACATTTTTTAGCCCTTTCAAAATACATTAAACTACTTGAAAAAAGTTGGTTTTTATAATAAATTGATACATAAATTACATGAAAAAATACATATTTTTAAGCTTATAATATTGTATAATATAGGTTGTGTAAAAGTGCTGAATAATGTTTAACTTTCGACATTTTTTAGACTTTCAAAATACATTAAAACACTTTGAAAAAACGTTGTTTTTAGATTAAATTGCTACCTAAATTTTCATGAAAAATACATATTTTTAGACTCATAACAATGTAAGATATAGTTGTTGTAAAAGTGCTGATAATGTCAAATTTCGACATGTATTAGGCATTTCAAAAATACATAAAAATTCTTCAAAACACAATGTTTTTAAGATTAAAATTGATATCTAAATTTCAATGATAAATACATATTTTTAGCTATTAATTTTGTAAAATATGTTGTAGCAAATATAAAAAGCTATTTAGCTATCAGAGATAAAGAAATAAACTTTCAATTTGTAGAAAAAACCACTCTTCATGATAACTACTAGCTAAAGATCATTGAAAACACTACAATTTTATGAGTTTACCTGCAATATAGCAAGTAAATTTACTTGTATATATACAATAACGCTAGAGTTTTTACAAGAACTATGAAAAACGCTTGCAATATACCGTTATATCACAATAAATATCCTCCTACTCTTTGTATTTAATAAGCTTAATGTAATGTAAGCTACTTATAGGTGGCAAATATTCTAAAAGAGGACTTTTATATGTCAATTTGTAGGAAAACGCTAATATATCACTGATAACTAGCTAAAAATCATTGAAAACACTACATTTTTAAGGGTTTGGTACGGCAATATCATAAGTAAAACCTACTTGTATATGTACAATACTGCTACAGTTTTACAAGAAACTATGAAAAACGCTTGCAATATACCCGTTATATCCACAATAAATAACTCTTCTACTTCTATTTATTACTTAATGTAGTGTAAAGCTACTTATAGGTGTAAATTATTCTAAAAGGAGGATTTTATACTTCAATTTGTAGGAAACCGCTATGATCTCACCGGAATAGCTAATATCATTGAAAAAAACTACTTTTAAGGGTTTATAGCAATATGTAAGTACAACTATTTGTATATTTACAAAATGTTACAGTTTAGAAGAAACTATGAAAACGTGCTTGCAATATACCGTTCTATCACAATAAGGAACCTCTTACTCTTCTATTTAATAGCTTAATGTAATGTAAGCTACTTTATAGGTGCAAATTATTCAAAAGGAGGAGTTTATACTTCAATTTGTAGGAAAACAGACTTATATTCACCGATAAATAGCTAATATCATTGAAAACACTTACATTTTAAGGGTTTATGCGCAATATGTAAGTAAAACTACTTGCATTATACAATACCGCTACAGTTTACAAGAAACTATGAAAAAACGCTTGCAATATACCGTTATATCCAATAAATAACTTGTTGGGGGGAGGGGGGATAACCCTCTTACTCTTCTATTTACTAAGCTAATGTAATGTAAGCTTTTATAGGTCCAAATTATTCTAAAAAAAAAAACGATTGTATACTTCAATTTGCGGAACAAGCTATATATCACCGATAACTAGCTAAATTATTGAAAGAACCCATTTTGAGGGTATAAAGCATTATCATAAGGTAATTCCTTCTATTAATGATATAACACTACAATTAGGAAGAACTATGAAAAACACGTATATATACAATTTTATCACAATATAGAGTCTCAAAACCCCCCCTCCTATTATAAGCTTACAGCAGTTTAAAATAGCATTTCAACGAAAACAACTATAATTCCACATTTTGAATTTCTCTATCAAAAAAAAGGGCTGAATAATGTCAATTTTTCGACATTTTTTTAAGACCTTCACAAAATACATTAAAATACTTGAAAAACATTGGTTTTAAGAATAACCTTGTACATAAATACATCAAAATACATATTTTAAGCTTTATAATATTGTATAATATAGTTGTGTTAAAAGTGCTGAATATGTTAAATTTTCGAAGTTTTGTAGGCTTCAAATATACATTCAAAACACTTGAAAAACGTTGTTTTAAGATTAAAATGCTACCCTAAATTTTCATGAAATACATATTTTTAGCTCATAACAATGTAAAATATAGTTTGTAAAAATGCTGAATAATGTCAATTTCGACATATTCAGCATTTCAAAATACATAAAAATTCCTTGTCAAAACCAATGTTTTTAAAAAAATAAAATTGATATCTAATTGTCATGAAAATACATATTTTAGCTATTAATTTTGTAAATATAGTTTGTAGCAAATATAAAAGCTATTTAGCTACAGATATAAAGAATATACTTCAATTTGTAGAAAAAAACACTCTTCAATGATAACTAGGTAAAATCATTGGAAAACACACTACATTTTATGAGTTTACAGCAATATAGTAAGTAAATTTTACTTGTATATATACAATAACGCTAGAGTTTACAAGAACTATGAAAACGCTTGCAATATACGTTATATCACAATAATAACCTCTTACTTTCATTTATTAGCTTAATGTAATGTGGGCTACTTAGTGGCCAATTATTCTAAAAAGAGGATTTTATACTTCATTTGTAGGAAAACATCTATATATCACCGATAAATTAGCTAAATATCTGGAAAACACTACATTTAAGGGTTTATAGCAATAGATAAGTAAACTACTGTATATATACAATACCGCTACAGTTTATCAAGAAACTATGAAAACAGCTTGCAATATACGTTTATATCACAATAAATACCCTCTTACTCTTCTATTTATTAGCTTAATGTAATTTGCTACTTATGGTCCAAATTATTTCTAAAAACGATTGTATAAACTTCAATTTGCAGGAAAACAGCTATATATCACCGATAACTAGCTAAATTATTGAAAAGAACACTGTGGTTATTCCTGCGGGTATAAGAAAGTCATTATCTAAGGTGAATTTCCTTCTATTAATGATATAGAACTACAATTAAGAAGAAACTATGAAAAAACACGTATAATATACAATTTTATCACATATAGAGTCCAAACCCTATTTTAAGCTTACAGAGTTTAAAATAGCATTTCCAACGAAAACAACTATAAGTCCACTTTTGAAATTTTCTCTATCAAAAAAAAGGGAGGGGGGGCTGACTATGTCCAATTTTCGACATTTTTTAGCCCTTCAAAATGCATTAAAACACTTGAAAAAACGTTGTTTTTTAGAATAAAATTGATACATAAATTTCATTATAAATACATATTTTAAGCGCATAATATTGTAAAATATAGGTGTGTAATGCTGAATAATGTCAAATTTCGACATTTGTTTGGCCTTCAAAAATACATTAAAATACTTGAAAAAACGTTGTTTTTTAGATTAAAATTGAGACCTAAATTTCAAGAATTTTTTTTATTTTTAGCTCATAACATTGTAAAATATAGTTGTGTAAAAGTGCTGAATAATGTCAAATTTCGACATTATTTAGCCTTTCAAAAATACATTAAAATACTTGAAAAAACATTGTTTTTAAGATTAAAATTGATATCTAAATTTCATGAAAAATACATATTTCTAGCTATTAATTTTGTAAAATATAGTTGTAGCAAATATAAAAAGCTATTTTGCTACAGATATAAAGAAATATACTTCAATTTGTAGAAAAAAACAACTCTTCACTGATAACTAGCTAAAATCATTGAAAACACTACATTTTATGGGTTTATAGCAATAAATACATGTATATATACAAATACTTGTATATATACAATAACGCTACAGTTTACAAGAAACTATGAAAAACGCTTGCAATATACCGTTATATCACAATAAATAACCTCTTACTCTTCTATTTAATAGCTTAATGTAATGTGGGCTACTTATAGGTGCAAATTATTCTAAAAAGACGATTTTATACTTCAATTTGTAGGAAAAGAGCTATATATCACTGATAACTAGCTAAAATCATTGAAAAAACTACATTTTATGGGTTTATAGCAATATAATAAGTAAAACTACTTGTATATATACAATAACGCTATAGTTTAGAAGAAACTATGAAAAACGCTTGCAATATACCGTTATATCACAATAAATAACCTCTTACTCTTCTATTTAATAGCTTAATGTAATGTAAGCTACTTATAGGTGCAAATTATTCTAAAAAGAGGATTTTATACTTCAATTTGTAGGAAAACAGCTATATATCACCGATAAATAGCTAATATCATTGAAAACACAACATTTTAAGGGTTTATAGCAATATGATAAGTTAAACTACTTGTATATATACAATAACGCTACAGTTTACAAGAAACTATGAAAAAGCTTGAATATACGTTTATCNTTAAAACTTAGCTTTTTTTATACAAATGATACATAAATACATGAAAATACATATTTAGCTTATAATATGTATTATAGTTGTGAAAGTGCTGAATAATGTTAAATCGACATTTTTTAGGCTTCAAATAATTAAAACCTTGAAAAAACGTTGTTTTTAAGATTAAAATTGCTACCTAAATTTCATGAAACATACATATTCTTAGCTCATAACAATGTAAAATATAGTTGTGTAAAAGTGCTGAATAATGTCAAATTTCGACATTATTTAGCATTTCAAAAATACATAAAAATTCTTCAAAAAACAATGTTTTTAAGATTAAAATTGATATCTAAATTTCATGATAAATACATATTTTTAGGTATTAATTTTGTAAAATATAGTTGTAGCAAATATAAAAAGCTATTTAGCTACAGATATAAAGAAATATACTTCAATTTGTAGAAAAAAAAAAACTCTTCAATGATAACTAGCTAAAATCATTGAAAACACTACATTTTATGAGTTTACAGCAATATAGTAAGTAAATTTACTTGTATATATACAATAACGCTAGAGTTTACAAGAAACTATGAAAAACGCTTGCAATATACCGTTATATCACAATAAATAACCTCTTACTCTTGTATTTAATAGCTTAATGTAATGTAAGCTACTTATAGGTGCAAATTATTCTAAAAAGAGGATTTTATATATCAATTTGTAGGAAAACAGCTATATATCACTGATAACTAGCTAAAATCATTGAAAACACTACATTTTAAGGGTTTAATGCAATATATTAAGTAAAACTACTTGTATATGTACAATAACGCTACAGTTTACAAGAAACTATGAAAAACGCTTGCAATATACCGTTATATCACAATAAATAACCTCTTACTCTTCTATTTATTAGCTTAATGTAGTGTAAGCTACTTATAGGTGCAAATTATTCTAAAAGGAGGATTGTATACTTCAATTTGTAGGAAAACAGCTATATATCACCGATAAATAGCTAATATCATTGAAAAAACTACATTTTAAGGGTTTATAGCTATATGATCAGTAAAACTACTTGTATATTTACAAAAACGTTACAGTTTAGAAGAAACTATGAAAAACGCTTGCAATATACCGTTATATCACAATAAATAACCTCTTACTCTTCTATTTATTAGCTTAATGTAATGTAAGCTACTTATACGTCCAAATTATTCTAAAAAAACTATTGTATACTTCAATTTGCAGGAAAACAGCTATATATCACCGATAACTAGCTAAAATTATTGAAAAGAACACATTTTGAGGGTATAAAGCATTATCATAAGGTAAATTCCTTCTATTAATGATATAACACTACAATTAAGAAGAAACTGTGAAAAACACGTATAATATACAATTTTATCACACTATAGAGTCTCAAACTCCTATTATAAGCTTACAGTAGTTTAAAATAGCAATTTCCAACGAAAACAACTATAATTCCACATTTTGAATTTCTCTATCAAAAAAAGGGCTGAATAATGTCAATTTTCGACATTTTTTAGCCCTTCAAAAATGCATTAAAACACTTGAATAAACGTTGTTTTTAAGAATAAAATTGATGCATAAATTTCATTATAAATACATATTTTAAGCTCATAATATTTTAAAATATAGGTGTGTAAAAGTGCTGAATAATGTCAAATTTCGTCATTTTTTTGGCCTTCAAAAATACATTAAAACACTTGGAAAAAACGTTGTTTTTTTAGATTAAAATTGAGACATAAATTTAAGAAAAATTATTTTTTAGCTCATAACATTTGTAATCTATGTGGTGTAAAAGTGCTGACTAATGTCAAATTCACCTTATTTAGCCCTTTCAAAAACTACATAAAATACTTGGAAAAAACATTGATTTTTAAAGACTAAAATTGATATCTAACTTTCATGAAAAATACATATTCTAGCTATTATTTGTAAAAAATTATAGTTGTAGCAAATATAAAAAGCTATTTTGCTACAGATATAAATAAATATACTTCAATTTGTAGAAAAAAACAACTCTTCACTGATAACTAGCTAAAATCATTGGAAAACACTACATTTTATGGGTTTATAGCCAATATAATAAGTAAAACTACTTGTATATATACATAAACGCTATAGTTTAGAAGAAACTATGAAAAACGCTTGCAATATAACCGTTATTTATCACAATAAATAACCTCTTACTCTCTATTTAATAGCTTAATGTAATGTAAGCACTATAGGTGCAAATTATTCTAAAAAGAGATTTTATATTCAATTTGTAGGAAAACAGCTATTATATCACCGATAAATAGCTAATATCATTTGAAAACACTACATTTTAAGGGTTTATTAGCAATATGATAAGTTAAAACTACATGGAATATATACAATAAGCTACAGTTTACAAGAAACTATGAAAAAGCTTTGCAATATACCGTTTATATCAACCCAATAAATAACCTTTACTCTTCTATTTAATAGCTTAATTGTATGTAAGTAACTTATAAGTGCAAATATTCAAAAGAGATTTTATACTTCAATTTGTAGCAAAACAGATATATATCACCGATAAATAGCTATATCATTGAAAACACTACATTTTAGGGTTTATATAGCATATGATAACTTTAAAAAAAAAAAAAAACTTAAAACTTGTAATATATACAAGAACGCTACAGTTTACAAGAAAGTATGAAAAACGCTGCAATTATACTTTATTCATAATAAAATAACCTCTTACTCTTCTATTTATTAGCTTAATTTAATGTAAGCTAACGTTATAGGTGCAAATATTCTAAAAAAAAGGATTATATACTTCAATTTGTAGAAACAGCTATATATCACCGATAACTAGCTAAAATCATTGAAAAGAACCATTGATAGGGTATAAAGCATTATCATAACGTAAATTCTCCTATTAATGATATAACACTACAATTAATTAAGGAAATTTATGAAAAAACACGGATAATATACAATTGTACCACAATATTAGAGTCTCAAACTCATATTTATAAGCTTACAGTAGGTTTAAAATAGCAATTTGCTAACGGAAAAAAACTAAAATTTCCACATTTTGAATTCTCAGTCAAAAAAAGGGCGAATAATGTTAATTTTGACATTTTTTAGGACCTTCAAAAATACATTAAAATACTTAAAAAAACGTGGGTTTTTTCTTAAGAATAAAATTATACATAAATTACATGAAAAATACATATTTTAAGCTTATAAATATGTAGTATAATATTAGTTGTGTAAAAGTGCTGAATAATGTAAATTTCGACTTATCTTAGGCTTTCAAAAATACATTAAAACACTTGAAAAAACGTTGTTTTAGATTAAAATTGCTACCTAAAATTTCATGAAAAATACATATTTTTAGCTCATAAACAATGTAAAAATAGTTGTGTAAAGTGCGACTAATGTCAAATTTCGACATATATTTAGCATTTCAAAAATACATAAAAATTCTTGAAAAAACAATGTTTTTTTTTTAAGATTAAAATGTATCTAATTTCATGATAAATACATATATTTAGCTATTAATTTTTAAATATAGTTGTAGCAAAATAAAAGCGATTTAGCTACAGATATAAAGAAATTTACTGCAATTTGTAGAAAAAAAAAAACTCTTCACTGATAACTAGCTAAAATCATTGACAACACTACATTTTATGAGTTTACAGCAATTATAGTACGTAAAATTTACTTGTATATATACAATAACGCTACAGTTACAAGAAACTATGAAAAACGCTTGCAAATATTACCGTTATATCACAATAAATAACTCTTACTCTTCTATTTAATAGCTTAATGTAATGTGGCTACTTTAGGTTGCAAATTATTCAAACCGACGATTTTATACTTCCAATTGTAGGGAAAACAGCTATATATCACTGATAACTAGCTTAAAATCATTTGGAAAAACATACATTTTTATGGGTTTATAGCAATATTGAATAAGTAAAAAACTACCTTGTATATATACAATAACGATATAGTTTAGAAGGAACAAAACTATGAAAAACGCTTGCAATATAACGTTATATCACAATAATAACCTCTTACTCCTTCTATTAATAGCTTAATGACATGTAAGCTACTTATAGGTGCCAATTATTCAAAAAGATGATTTATACTTCAATTTGTAGGAAAACAGCTTATATATCACCGGATAAATAGCTAATATCATTGGAAAAACACTAATTTTAAGGGTTTATAGCAATAATGATAAGTTAAAACTACTTGTATATATACAATAACGCATTACAGTTTACAAGAAAACTATTGTGAAAAAAACGCTTGCAATATACCGTTATATCACAATAAAACACCATCTACTCTTCTATTTAATAGCTTAATGTAAGTGGTGCTACTATAGATGCACAATTATTCTAAAAAGACGATTTTATACTTCAATTGTAGGAAAACAGCTATATATCACGATAACTAGCTAAAATCATTGAAAACACTACATTTAGGGTTTATAGCAATTATAATAGTAGAACACTACTTGTAATATACAATAACGCTACAGTTTAGGAAACTTGAACAACGCTTGCAATTACCGTTTATAACACACTACATACACCTCTTACTTCTTCTATTTAATGCTTAATGTAATGTAAGTACTATAAGTGCAAAATTATTCTAAAAAAGAGGCATTTTATACGTCAATTTGTTAGGAAAACAGCTATATATCACCGATAAATAGTAATATCATTGAAACACTACATTTTAAGGGTTTATAGCAATATGATAACTTAAACTACTTGTATATATACAATAACGCTACAGTTTACAAGAAAGTATGAAAAAACGCTGCAATATACCTTTATATAATAATAAATAACCTCGTACTATTCTATTTATAGCTTAATGTAAGTAAGCTACTTATAGGTGCAAATTATTCTAAAAAAAGGATTATATACTTCAATTTGTAGGAAAACAAGCTATATATCACCGAGAACTAGCAAAATCATGAAAAAGAACACATTTATAGGGTATTAAAGCATTATCATAACGTAAAATTCCTCCTATTAATGATATAACACTACAATTAATAAGAAATTATGAAACACACGTTATAATATACAAATGTACCACATATAGAGTCTCAAAAACTCCTATTATAAGCTCTACAGTAGTTTAAAAATAGCAATTTCTAACGAAAACACCATTAAAATTCCACATTTTGAAATCTCAGTCAAAAAAAGGGCGGAATAATGTTAAATTTTCGAGATTTTTTAGCCTCAAAAAATACATTAAAAATACTGGAAAAAAACGTGTTTTAATAATAAATTGATACATAAATTACTGAAAATCACATATTTTAAGCTTATAATATTGTATAATATAGTTGTGTAAAAAGTGCGGAATAAGTCAAAAGTCGACATTTTTTAGATTTTCAAAAAATACATTAAAACACTTGAAAAAACGTTGTTTTTAAGATTAAAATTGCTACCTAAATTTCATGAAAAATACATATTTTTAGCTCATAACAATGTAAGATATAGTTGTGTAAAAGTGCTGAATAATGTCAAATTTCGACATTATTTAGCATTTCAAAAATACATAAAAATTCTTCAAAAAACAATGTTTTTAAGATTAAAATTGATATCTAAATTTCATGATAAATACATATTTTTAGCTATTAATTTTGTAAAATATAGTTGTAGCAAATATAAAAAGCTATTTAGCTACAGATATAAAGAAATATACTTCAATTTGTAGAAAAAAACCACTCTTCAATGATAACTAGCTAAAATCATTGAAAACACTACATTTTATGAGTTTACAGCAATATAGTAAGTAAATTTACTTGTATATATACAATAACGCTAGAGTTTACAAGAAACTATGAAAAACGCTTGCAATATACCGTTATATCACAATAAATAACCTCTTACTCTTGTATTTAATAGCTTAATGTAATGTAAGCTACTTATAGGTGCAAATTATTCTAAAAAGAGGACTTTATATATCAATTTGTAGGAAAACAGCTATATATCACTGATAACTAGCTAAAATCATTGAAAACACTACATTTTAAGGGTTTATAGCAATATAATAAGTAAAACTACTTGTATATGTACAATAACGCTACAGTTTACAAGAAACTATGAAAAACGCTTGCAATATACCGTTATATCACAATAAATAAACTCTTACTCTTCTATTTATTAGCTTAATGTAGTGTAAGCTACTTATAGGTGCAAATTATTCTAAAAGGAGGATTTTATACTTCAATTTGTAGGAAAACAGCTATATATCACCGATAAATAGCTAATATCATTGAAAAAACTACATTTTAAGGATTTATAGCAATATGATAAGTAAAACTACTTGTATATTTACAAAAATGTTACAGTTTAGAAGAAACTATGAAAAACGCTTGCAATATACCGTTATATCACAATAAATAACCTCTTACTCTTCTATTTAATAGCTTAATGTAATGTAAGCTACTTATAGGTGCAAATTATTCAAAAAGGAGGATTTTATACTTCAATTTGTAGGAAAACAGCTATATTTTACCGATAAATAGCTAATATCATTGAAAACACTACATTTTAAGGGTTTATAGCAATATGATAAGTAAAACTACTTGCATATATACAATAACGCTACAGTTTACAAGAAACTATGAAAAACGCTTGCAATATACCGTTATATCACAATAAATAACCTCTTACTCTTCTATTTATTAGCTTAATGTAATGTAAGCTATTTATAGGTCCAAATTATTCTAAAAAAACGATTGTATACTTCAATTTGCAGGAAAACAGCTATATATCACCGATAACTAGCTAAAATTATTGAAAAGAACACATTTTGAGGGTATAAAGCATTATCATAAGGTAAATTCCTTCTATTAATGATATAACACTACAATTAAGAAGAAACTATGAAAAAAACGTATAATATTAAATTTTATCACAATATAGAGTCTCAAACTCCTATTATAAGCTTACAGTAGTTTAAAATAGCAATTTCCAACGAAAACAACTATAATTCCACATTTTGAATTTCTCTATCAAAAAAAGGGCTGAATAATGTCAATTTTCGACATTTTTTAGCCCTTCAAAAATACATTAAAATACTTGAAAAAACATTGTTTTTAAGAATAAAATTGATACATAAATTACAATCAAAATACATATTTTAAGCTTATAATATTGTATAATATAGTTGTGTAAAAGTGCTGAATAATGTTAAATTTCGACATTTTTTAGGCTTTCAAATATACATTCAAACACTTGAAAAAACGTTGTTTTTAAGATTAAAATTGCTACCTAAATTTCATGAAAAATACATATTTTTAGCTCATAACAATGTAAAATATAGTTGTGTAAAAGTGCTGAATAATGTCAAATTTCGACATTATTCAGCATTTCAAAAATACATAAAAATTCTTGAAAAAACAATGTTTTTAAGATTAAAATTGATATCTAAATTTCATGAAAAATACATATTTTTAGCTATTAATTTTGTAAAATATAGTTGTAGCAAATATAAAAAGCTATTTAGCTACAGATATAAAGAAATATACTTCAATTTGTAGAAAAAAACCACTCTTCAATGATAACTAGCTAAAATCATTGAAAACACTACATTTTATGAGTTTACAGCAATATAGTTAGTAAATTTACTTGTATATATACAATAACGCTACAGTTTACAAGAAACTATGAAAAACGCTTGCAATATACCGTTATATCACAATAAATAACCTCTTACTCTTGTATTTAATAGCTTAATGTAATGTAAGCTACTTATAGGTGCAAATTATTCTAAAAAGAGGATTTTATATATCAATTTGTAGGAAAACAGCTATATATCACTGATAACTAGCTGAAATCATTGAAAACACTACATTTTAAGGGTTTATACCAATATAATAAGTAAAACTACTTGTATATGTACAATAACGCTACAGTTTACAAGAAACTATGAAAAACGCTTGCAATATACCGTTATATCACAATAAATAACCTCTTACTCTTCTATTTATTAGCTTAATGTAGTGTAAGCTACTTATAGGTGCAAATTATTCTAAAAGGAGGATTTTATACTTCAATTTGTAGGAAAACAGCAAAATCACCG
>JACEEZ010007298.1:52500-98050 GCA_016584305.1 Chionoecetes opilio | reverse complement strand
ATCCCCCCCCCCCCCCCCCGTCCCTCCCTTCCCGCTACCAGTCCACTCTCAGCCTCGAGAAAATAAGGAAAGAAAAAACAACTCCTTCCTCTTGCTTTTTCATAAGAGAAACTGCAACCTTAGCGAAGACGAGCCTTCCTCTCCCTTCCTCTCCTTTACTCGCCCAAAAGACCCTTGCATGATCATCCTCTCCTTCCTTTCCTTCCTTCCCCTTCCACCCATCAACTGCTACCCATGTCGCCGGACTCTTAGCTCTTCAACTCTTTACCGGGACACTCCAATGCCACTGCCACCATCACGATCCTCCTCCCCCTCTCCCGCCTTTCCCACCACCACCACCACCACCACCACTAGCGTCCCAGAAGTACTCTTGAATTTCTGTGCTCTTTCGCATTAATGTACTAAAAAAAATCGAAATTACGTGCGAGGTCCATCATGAATTTTGCAGTTTTAAAGCTCCTCCTCCCTCTTCCCGTACACTCCTCCTCCTCCTCCTCCTACTGTAACTCGGGTGTAAAAAACATGTTTTGGGGTTCTAAAAGACGAAGGATATCGTTTCTCCTTTATGTTTCTTTTTTGTACGATTTTGAGGTTGGGTTTTTTTTCGTTTTCTCTCTCTCTCTCTCTCTCTCTCTCTCTCTCTCTCTCTCTCTCTCTCTCTCTCTCTCTCTCTCTCTCTCTCTCTCTCTCTCTCTCTCTCTCTCTCTCTCTCTCTCTCTCTCTCTCTCTCTCTCTCTCTCTCTCTCTCTCTCTCTTACACGCGCGCGCACGCTTTTTTTTTTTTTTTGTGTGTGTGTGTGTGTGTGTGTGTGTGTGTGTGTGTGTTGTGTGGTGTGTGGTGTGTGTGTGTGTGTGTGTGTGTGTGTGTGTGTGTGTGTGTGTGTGTGTGTGTGTGTGTGTGTGTTGTAATATTCCATGAGCTTCACGAAAAAAAGAGGTCAAGAAAAATCTTACAGCAAACTTAGCACAGTTAAGTTTTCCTGCAACATCTAATCTTCTTCATTTATTTTTCCTCTTAGACTTTCATTTACTAATATAATTTTATTAAAGATTTTTTCTTATTTCAGGTGAGGTGGATCACTTTCATATCTACTCGACCACAATAATTGACGAAGAAATTTTTACAAACACTCAAACTATAGAAATATACCTATATAATATTTGTAATTCCTCGTGGCCATTGGTCGTCGCTGAGGGTCAGATGTGAACGAGCGGCATCATTGTGTGGAGACCGAGGGACAGGGGGGGGAGGGAGGAGGGATGTCTAGGGGAAGGGAGGAGGGGGAGGATGTCTAGGGAAAGGGGGGTGGGAGGTGATGTAGGGGAAGGAGGGTGGGGGAGGATGTCCACTGTAAACGATGGGCCGGCCGTCCGGTGAGTGTCATTCAATTATCGCGGCCACGGCACATCGGCCCAGGTAAAGGTGTGAGTGGCGGGTCGTTATCGGCGGCGATGATTCCAACACTGGATTTCCGCGTCACGTGTAAAGAACAGAGGTTTGGGTTTGTCTTTTATTTTTAATTTTTCTCCTTTTTTCGTCTGATAATGTTTTGTTCGAGATCTAAATTTAAAAAAGTCGTAGCATGTTATTATTATCGTGTTTTCAGTTCGTTTTTTCGTTTAAAGTATAAGCCTTCTATAATCTGTTCTTCTTTTATTTAAATTTTTTTCGTCTGTAAATGTTTTGTTCAAGTTTAAAGACAAAAAAGTCAAATTTGTTATTATTGTTGTGTATTCAGTTGTTTTTTCTCCTTTTAAAGTAAAAATCTTTTTAAATCTGTTTTTTTTCGTTTGCTCGAGCTGTTTTTGGTTTAAATATAAAAAACACATCAAAAATTTTATTTTGTCTGTAATGTTTTATTCGAGTCTAATTTTTTAAAAAAAATCACATCTTGTTATTATTGCTGTGTATTCTTTTTTGTTTTTTTTTTTCTTTTAAAAGTAAAAGCCTCTAAAATCTCTTTTTTCTTTTTCTGGGATGATATTTTGTTCCAAGAAAAAGAAAAACACTCCTATGTTTCACTGATTGTCCTGTCGCCTTGGACACGGGAAAACATTTTCTTTCCACTATTTCTTTCGCCCCTTTCCTTTTTTCCACGAAAATTAAACTAGCGGGGGAAAAACCCTTTCTAAATATTTTTCCCCCCTTTTACAGTGTTTTTAGGAAAAGAATCAAAGGGATGAAAAGAAAAAAAACAAGCTCAACTTCTTTTACTTTTTATCGCTCGCACCGTTTTTCCTTTAAAATTACAATGAAAAGAGAGAAAAATACATCCCAACTTTTCACGAAAACCAAAAAATTCTCTGATGCGTTCTTCCTTTTTCTTCCATGGGGTTTACGAAAGGGTCAAGGGGTGTAGGGAAAGGGGGGGGGGGGGGGGGGGAGCTAGTGGTGGGTGGTGGTGTGGGTATAGAAAAAAAAGGGGTGAAAGAAGAAGGGGAGAAAGGATGATAAGGGAGCGTAAAGGAAGGGGAAGGGGAGTGTAGATGGGGGTAGTGATGGGGTATTAGGAGATTGAAAAGGGACGAAAGAATAGTATAGGGGGGAGGGGTGAGGGGTGGCTTGGGATCCGGGGGGGGGGGGAGGAGGGGAAGGTAAGTGAGGGGGGGGGTAGGGTAGGGGTTTTTTAGTGACTGAGCGAGGGGTTTTTGGGGGGACCTCTTCAAAAAGGGCCCCTTTTCTCCAAAACCCCTTTAAAAAAATTGCAAAAACCCCGATTTAAAAAAGTTAAAAAAAATCGTTTTTTTGATTCGTGCTCGCCCTTTGTGGTTTATCCCAAATTTTTTAAAACCAACACGACCCTCATGGGGCCCTTTTCATACAAACTGAACACGACACTCATAGGGCCCGTCATAAGATATTCATACATACAACACAAATTTAACCCCTTTTTAACACGACCCCAATCCCGACGGTCATACGCCCAAAACCGACTTTTTTATAGGGGGGGGGGGGGGGGGCCCCCATACGACTTAAACACAAATCAACACAACCGCCAAAAACGTTTTTAAAACGGGAATCTTTAAAGATTTTCCAACACTACAAAAAAAAAAACATCTCCATCCGCCCTGACCCGCCTTCATACATCATATTTTTTTTTTTTTTTGGGTCAGGGGTTCCATTTTATCTATAAAAAATAATATAAAAAAAAAAAATTTCCCCAAAAAATTAAAAACAAAAAAACGAAAAAAAACCCTTTTACCCCTTGGGCCCAAAAATTTCCCCCAAAAGAAAAAAGGTTTTTTTTTTTGTTTTTTTTGGGTAGGAAAAATTAAAAAAATTTTTTTAGGGAAAAACCAAAATTAAAAAAAGGTTACCAAAATAGGGTTACCCCCAAAAAGGGTCCAAATTTAAAAATTTTTAAAGTTTAGGGCCCCAAAGGGGCTTTTTGTTAAAAAGGGTTTTTTTTCCCCTATTCTTTTTTGGTCCCCCCGGGTTTTCCGGGAAAAATTTCCCACCGGAAAATTTCAAATTAAAAGGGAAAATGTAAAAAAATTGTTTTTTGGGGAATTTTTAAATACTTTTCCAATTTTGGGGAAAAATTTTTTAATACTTTTGGGGGTGGACTTTATCTATTTTTATTTTTTTTTCCAAAAGGCCCCAAAAATTTAACCCCCAAAATTTTATGAAATTTTAAATTTCTTTTTATGGGCCTTTTTCATTGTAGTTTTTTTCCCGGGTTTGAATTTCCAACGGTTGTTTTAAATTTTTCCCTTTGCCGAAAGCCCCAATTTGGCATTTTCCCCCTTGGGGAAAACCTTTTCCCGGGCCAGGGAAATACCAAAAACCTGGTTCGGGAAATATAAAAATAAAAATTTGTTTTAGAACCCCGGTTTTTTTTTACCATTCCAATTTTAACCGGGTTTTTAAAATTTTATTTTACCTTGTATTGTTCCTATGTTTTTGAATTTGGGGTGGAATGTAATCCCTTTTTCCCAAATTCCCCTTTTAAAACAGAACAATTTTAGAAATTTTTTCCCCAATGTCGTTTTTGGGGGCCGTGCCCCTCATTTGTAACCATTTCTGGGGGGGTCCCATTTTGCCCAACATTTTGGTTTTAATTTTTCCAAAAACCCCTTTGGGGTTTTTGGGGTCACAATTTTTAACCTTTGAAAAAAGGAAAAAAGGAAAAAGGGCCCAAAACCCGAGGGCGGGGCCCCCAAATTCCCCCCTTACCTTAATTCCTACCTACACCCCATTTCTTTTCCCCCTCCCAGGGGAAACTTTAAAAGGGTCCCAAAAATTTTTTTTAAAGTTTTTCCCTTTTTCAGTTTGACTGCGCCCTCCTGTTTAATGGCCCTTCCACTCATTTCAACCCCCCAGGAACGGGTTTTCCTTTTATTTCCTTTTAAATCTGTTTGGGGGAACTTGAAGACTTTTTTTAAACCCTTTTTTTTTCCACTTTTGAAAAAAGGGGTTCCCATTTGGGGTGTGTTTTTTTTCCCCGTTTTGTTGTTGGCGGGGGGATTTTTTACCTTCCCCTTCCCCTTTAAACCTGGGGAAAGCACGGGTAGTGTCCACACCAGTGTATAAATTTATCCAAAATAAGAGCCTGCAGACATCTATGCCGATAGTGGCAGGGGACTTTCCCGATGTCAACTAATTTTTTTTTTGGGTTTTAAATTTTCCAAATTTCTGAAAAACGGGGCCCCTATCTTGTCATGGTGCCAAACAAAAATGAAAAAGAAAAAAAAACACCGGGAAAGCTCTGCGCATAACCAAAAAAAAACCCTTTGGGCCCCTTGTTTTTTGCGGCAGGGGGAAGTTTTTTGGGTTACCCCTTCCTGCCCTTCCCCTGGGTTTTTGGGTTTTGGTACCTCTTTAACGCCCCGTGTGTTTTTTGGGTACATTTTCCCCCCATTCATTTTTAAATAACTAATCCTCTTTTTTTAGTTTTTTCCCTTTTCAAAATTTTCCTCCATTTCACGACTGTGGCTTTTAACCCCTGGTTTTTGTATTTTCCCCCCGGTCCGGAAATTTCCCTTGTAAAAACCCTTTCGCGTTGTGAACCCCACTTTGGGGGGGTCTTTTCCCCCCCGTGCCATTCCCACCTGTTTTGAAGGGGAAATTTTTTCCAAACGTTTTTCCAACCAACTTTTTTGGGGAACTTTCTTCCTTCACGGAAGCCTTTTGGGGATTGGGTTAGTTTCAATTCCCAAACTTTTTGGGGGGCTTTTTTTTTCCCGGGAAAACCTGGGGTTGAAACCCGGGTTTATTCCCATGACAAGAACCCCCTTTTTTTGAAAAAAAGTTCCCCCCCGGGCCACTTGGTCAAAAAAAACCCCCAAAAAAACCAAGGGAAGCCGGGTTTTTTTTTAAAGGATTAATCCGCCCGGGGAAAGAAACCCGGGAAAGGGCCCCAGGGGGGGGGAAAGTCCCCCATTTTTCCCCCCTTTGGAAACCAAGCAAAACGAGCCGGTGGCCCCCCAAAAGTTTCCCACTTTTTTTCAATCCCTTTATTCTTACACATATTATTTTTGGAAATGTTTTCAGCTTTTAGTTTTAAAATCGGATCGTGAAATAGTTTTGGTGGGGGCGTTCCCCAAAGTCTCTCATTGGGGGGGGGGGGGGGGGGAAATGGCAAAAACCCTTTTTCCTTTCCAATAGCCCTTTTTTAAATCGGGGGTCAGGGGCCCAAGCTCGGGTTTTGCCAAATTTACCCAGAAATAAAGGGGGCTTATGAGGTCTTGCTTCTCTGAGAAGGGGTTTTCCCCAGGCTTAAATTTGGGCTGCCCACGCCGGACACCTGTTTCCTCATTTTTAAAATTTTTATTTTTGGGCTGCTGGAGATCAGCATTTGATTGAGTTTTGATTGGGTTTTAACCTTTTTGGGCCCCCATGCTCTTAGGTGTCCAAAAATTCCCACTCCCCGGTATCTGCTTTTATGTAGTCCCTTTTTGGGGTCCTTGCTTTTGGGCCCTAAAACCCTGAGTGCCTCCGGGAAATTTCTGAGTGCCCCTTTTTTAACCGAAACCCCTCAATTGTTGATCTACAGGTATCCCCCCAAAAAGGGGGATTTTGCGGGAAACCCTGCACTGAAAAATTTCCCCTTTGCGGGAAAGGGCCCTTAGGGACATCAGGTTTTTTTTCCCGGAAGTTTTTGTCTTTTTCAGCAAAGTATGCAGTTTAGGTCCCCTTGGGGGGGGGGGGCCAAAAAAAAAATAGTTAAATTCTTATGAAAAGGAAAAAAACCCCCAGGGGATCAAATTTCAAAATTCCCCAAATTTTTTGATGGGGAAAATTTCCCAGTTTCCCTCACGAGAACCCCCGTAAAAAGGCAAGTATCAGGGCCCCCAAACCATGTTTTATGTTTTTTTTGACACCCAAAAATTTTCCCGATATTTCCCCCCTTTGGGTTGGGGCGGGGGGGTTTTCCCAAGAAGTCTCCCCCACAGGATCATAACTCTAATAATTGGGGACTGTCGGGGAAAATCACTAAATTTTTTCTGAGGGGTTGAGTTTTTCATCAGCATGTCGTTCATTTTTTTTCTACCCATGATTTGATCACAGCGTAATCCCCCCTCTTTCTGTCTACCCTAGTGGTGAACCCCTGCCCCCTGCCAGTTCATAAAAGCTTCATAGATGCACTTGGGAAATCTGATAGCACGATTGTACTGTTTCCCGGCAATTACCCCATTAATGGGACCCCTCCGCGACTAGCCCGGCTTCCCATGCTTTTGTCCTTTTAAACCCGCATCAAAAGAATCGCTTTCCCCTTTTACTCAGGGCAAAAATTCCTGATTGTGTGGAAAGTTTCCCCTCCTCAAAAAATACATGGGGGAAAATTGCTCTTTTTGGGTTCCAAAGGGAATTTCAAAAAGCTTTTGCATAGGGGTTTCTTGATCCTGGGCTACGACAATTGTGTCCAGAGATATTCTTTTTTAATTAGAAACCGGCTGTTTGATAATTCATAAACTGTAGTCAAAGCTGGCTGGGGCATTGGAGGTGGGCAGATACCCCAAAAAACACTTCTGAGATTGATTCTTGGTCCCTTTTTTTTTTTTTTGATATTAAACCCCTCCAACTTGGGGTTGTTGCAGTCCCGGGTTTTTTTTTTGTTTTTCAAGGACCCAGACCCGGGGTTTTTGTTACCCCGACCTGAGGGAGACTCTTTTGCTTCTAGGATTTTGGCTCTCGTTGGTTGGTAGAAAAGGGTGTGGACCTTAAACCCCCGTGCACAGGGGTAAAAAGACTTTTAAGGCCCCCTTCGTGTTCAAATTTTACTGATCTTTTTTTTCCCGTTTGTAAGGGGTTTTAATTCAGGCCTGGGGGGATAAGGGCCATAGGAAAAATTAGTCTGGACCGCCCCATTCCGTTTATCGATGTGATTTACCTTTCCAAAAAAAAGTGTCCCTCCAGTTGTCCTTTTATTATCCCCTGCAGATTGTGAAAACATGGGGTTTATGGGAGGGTTTGAACAGCTCTCTGGGGTTTAAGCCCCTTGCCAACTTCTTTCAGACACAAGCGGTATCCCTTCTCTTCCAGCTTGGGATAAGGGCACCCCATGGGCCCAAACCCATTCCTATTCCCCAAAGACCTCAGTGTTTCCAGTGAGGCTTTTACCGCATTTTAAGGGAAACAGGAAAAAGTTTTGGTGGTTTATTAAATGCCCCACCGTGTAACAGCCCTAAAATCCCTGTCCTTGGGGTAAATGACCGACCAAAAATAGCAGTCCTTTTTTTGGGTTTTTTTCGTTTTAAGTTGTATCTCCAGTGAGGAGCCCGGGCCAAAAATCGCTGTAAATCATTTGGTTTTTGGCCCATATGGTACTACATCCGGGGGGGGGATATTTCCCCCGGGGTGAAAAACATGGCCCCTTTTTGATGGCCCTTTCGGATAAGGGGACGAAGTCTAACCCATGAATTTTTTGTTTTAATCCGTAAAACTTTGCCTTTCCCAAAACCCTTTAGCTCCCCCATGTTTGATTTTTATTTTCCCAAAACAATATCCCCCTTTTAAAGAGACACAGCAGGAACCATTTAACAAAATTTTTCCCCTTTTCGTCGGAAAATATTTCTGCTGCACCCCCCAAGCTTGGGGTTTCAGTTTTCTGTGCCAAATTTTTTCTTTGGGTTTAACCTTCAGAAAATTAACTCCACCGACAAAATTAATTTATTCCCCAAATTTTTTGGTCAAGGAGGGGGACTGGTATAATTTCCCCTTTTTTTGGGGGGAAAAAATTTTTTCTCGGATGTATTCGAAAAAATTCTTGGGTAGCTTCTCCCTTTAAACCTTGTGATCATAAAAAATTCATCGTTACTTTCTCTTTTTTCATTTCATTGCTGTCCTTTTGTTTCCTGTGGGAATTCCTATAGCATGAAAACGTGGGTTTGTGGCCTCTTTCGGGCCAACAAAAATCTCTTTCTTTTTAGTGCTAAACATCCTGCCGTCTGCATTTCTGACGGCACTCCCCTTTAGGGGTTTGATCTTCTCAGTTGTGAAGCTAGCGTAAGTGTTTCAAGGGGATTGGAGTTTCTTTTTTTAACTTGCCTGGGTACCGAAACGCAGATCGGAGGGATAAATTTTTGATTCAGTTTGATGTTTTGGGGGAAAAACTTTTTTTGGGGGACAGTAACTTTCTCCAGAAGATCCTACTACTTTAAACCCGCTTTTCCCTTTTTTGAGTTTCCAAATCTCTTTTCATGGTTTAAAAAGGGTTCTACAAATTTTTGATGATAGAATATAATTGGAAAATTTTTTGTCCCCGCGTTTTTTTTAAAAAGTCTAGAATGGGGACATGGTTCCTTTACTTTTTGGGGGCTTCAAATAAGGTTAACCAGGAGGGATGGCTTTTTAGGGCTACAAAAAAAGTTCATCCCCGTCGGATACTGCCGGGTGTATGATGGGACATTTTTTGGGGGGGTGCCTGTGGCGTTTTTCCCTGGTTTAAAGGAAAAATTTCCCCGGCCTTTCCCCACGTTTGAAGTTTTCCCCAGCTACCCCGACACCGGGTTCTGGGCCCCCGGGTTTTCCTCTAATCACCAGCCTTCAAAAATAAACTTTGAGGGGGTACGGGTGCTAACTTAACCCCTCCCCTCCAAAAAAAACCCCCCCCAAAAACCCCCCCCAAAAAAAAAAAAAAAAAAATTTTTTTTTTCCCGCCCCCCCTCTGGGGCCCGCCCGGGGGGTGGTTTTTCCCCCGGGGTTGGGGGGGTCCCGGGGTTCCCCAACGGGCCCCCCAGTCGGAATTTTTGTCCGGTCCCTTTTCGCCCATGAAAAACGAAAACCTGAAAAAAAGGAAAAAAAAAAAAAAATTTTTTTGTATGTTATTTTATAATTATATAATATCCCGTTTGGAAAAGGGGGAAAAACTCCCCTAAAACTGCCACTGCCACAATTCTATCACATGTTTTCTAACTCTAGGCATTTATACCTTCCCAAAAAACACTATTAGCATTCTCGCCCTAATTTGATACCGACCAACCCCCCAGGCTGATCGCCTAATCGGGCAATTTTTTTTGTTATTGAACCTACAAACGTGAAAGTTGGTATATATACGTAAAATTTAATTCTAAGAACTTTTTGTCCTTGAAAAAAAATTGATTTTCCTCATAGAAAACTAATTACGGATAGAAAACGTGATTTAGGGGGGGGGTTTCCAAACCCTACTCCTCCTTGAGTTTTTGACGTAGGGCGATGATATGGGTGGGTATCATTGGATGCGGAAAGACTTGGGCTACAAATTTAAGTAAGCCCTTTTTTTATTTTCCTCCTCTGAAATAAAAAAAAAAATCAGTAAAAAGTTCAAAATGTTAGGTTAAAATCTAATTTTTTGGAATTTTTTTTTTTTTTTATTTAATTTCTCGCCTTTCGGTGTCTATCATATTTTTGTATATAAGGCGACTCGCCTTTCAGCGTCTATCACATTTTTGTATATAAATAAAGTAGTAGGTTCGAAGATAAACCTTTTCATTAGCTGGCAACACTGCATATGCAACACTCTGCACGACACACTCAGAACACGAAAGTACCACGAAAGTACATTGTTTGTGTGAGCTATAGAACAAACAATATTTGTAAAGTATGTTACTTGTCAACTAAGGTTAATTATATATAATTGAATCTAAAGCTTCAGGTCACATATTGATACCGTTTAAATATACTAAACATCCAATAAACATTGTATAATTCATATGTTAAATGTAGTCTCGATTGAGTGATGAGTCCCAACTACACTGCAGTGATTGCATCATTTACGTTTCAATGTTTCGCATTCGAAGTTGTTTACGTTTCGAAATTCGAAGTTTGCTTGGAAACGATGTCTGCAGCAGTCTTCTGTTCCTGCATGCATTCACGGGATGCGATACCACTTTCCGCGGTTTTTGGAATCGAAAAAAACTCGCTCTACACAAGGTTTTGAAGGGAGACTCTGTCTTCAATAGCTGTGCTAAGATGTTTACCACACTAAGAAAAACATAGCTGAGATTGAAGACGCTGGGTGTAAAGCGATGGTGGCATTGTTCGGGGCAAACCTGGAGACAATCTGTCTGCAATGAGGTTTCTAGTCTCTGCCGAAAGTTGGTTCAGCCAAAAGCTTTATTACACCTGAACGACTGCCACCGACCTCCTCTGCAACGAAGTATCATGCCCTTCGGAGTTACCTCCAAGTGATGCTTTGGATGGACAATGGTGAGGCCATGGACACTACTGAATGGGGATGGGAATTGCAGAACAACAGTCTAGTTCCAGTGTGATGGATACTTCACCTGCGCCAGAAAAACTTCTGAAAATAATTCACTGCAATTGTTCTCGTGGTTGTAGTACACTTCGTGCACTTGCAAACACACGGACTTATCTGTTCACGGGTATGCGGACCATGTCAAGAAGGGCATTGTGACAATATGAGTGAGGAAGCAGTGTCTGATGATGAAAATAGAGACTATTAAACTGACACGGTTATTCAGTGATGAAGTAGGTTCTTAAAAATGCACTGTGTATTCTATAATTTTTAGAAATGTACATGTATGTCATGACGTCATTGATGACGTCATGACCTCGCCTGTCCGTGTAGTTAGTATAAAACTTTGTATAAAAATTGTTATATCAACATATATAGTTATAAAAAATGTAAACTCTTCTGTAACCTACAGCTACAGCTTTGAAATAAGAAATAGTGGTTATTTTTAGTGCGATGGCTGTCATCGTCTTATGACGTCATAGTTAGGACCTTTGTGGTGATCAATTTTGGTAAACTTTAGTATGTTGTTCCCCACAATATAATGTATAGGTGTATAGTCCCTCAAATAGTCCCTTAAAGTAAAAAAAATGAAAAAAAAATGTTTTTTTTTTTTTTTTTTTTTTTTTTTTTTTGAGGGGCTATAATTTTTGATCTAATTAGAAAATCAAATAAAATCGCCCTTGACGTCCCTAGCGGCTTTATTCCTCTTTCGAATGACACCTCTACCGACTCTCTCCGACTGATATTGACGGAGAGTAGTCTTTGGGGGACCCCCCTAAATCACGTTTTCTTCGCTAAACTCGTTTTTCTATGCGTCAAATCAAATTTTCCCACAAGACGACCCCTATTTCTTTTACTTGTGTTATATATGTACCAGTTTCAAAGATGTAGGTTTAATAATAAAGAAAAAAAATTTTGGGGAGTCGATTCCCTTAACATTTTATAGCTTTGGCGGCCATATTCTTTGACGTCACATTTGGACCCTTTGTGGTAACCATATTTTGGTAAACTTTTAGTATGTTTTTCCCTACATGTAATACTACCAAAAAAAACAATAAAACGCTTTCTTGGAATTTGTTCAGGGTCAAACCGTATTTTGACTGGACTAATAAGCGAAAGTGTGTCTGTCTGTGTGTGTGTGTGTGTGTGTGTGTGGTATAGGTTCCGCCCCCCGTGGCGCAAACACCTCATATGGCACATTTTTGGAATCAGGTTGACCAGGGGAAGGTCATAAGCCCACTTATGAGATGATCCGATCACTTTTTTTTTTTTTTTTCTTTTAGCAGCCTATTAGCGAGAATTGTGAAAACAAAAGTGGGTTGCGAGAATTGAGGAAGCCTTGATGTAGGGTGATGGGTAATGGGTGAGTGAATGGGTGGGGTGATGGGTAATGGGTGTGGGGTGATGGGTGAGTGAATGGGTGGGGGGTGATGGGTGATGGGTGAGGGAATAGGTGGGGGGTGATGGGTAATGGTAAATATAAGCGAAAGTCTGTCTGTCTGTGTGTGTGTGTGTGTGTGTGTCTGGTATAGGTTCCGCCCCCCGTGGCGCAATCACCTCATATGGCACATTTTTGGAATCGGGTTGACCAGGGGAAGGTTTTAAGCCCAATGATGAGATGATCCGATCACTTTTTCTTCTTTTTTTTAGCAGCCTATTAGCGATAATTGTGAAAAAAAAGTGGGTTGCGAGAATTGAGGAAACCTTGATGCAGGGTGATGGGTAATGGTTGAGTGAATGGGTGGGGTGATGGGTAATGGGTGTGGGGTGATGGGTGAGTGAATGGGTGGGGGGTGATGGGTTGGGGATGATGGGTGATGGGTGAGGGAATAGGTGGGGAGTGATGGGTAATGGGTAAGTGAATGGGTGGGGGGTGATGGGTAATGGGTGAGAGAATGGGTGGGGGTGATGGGTAATGGGTGAGTGAATGGGTGGGGGGAATACATACATTTCTACATCCATGATTTCAGGAAAGTTAGAAGGGGCTATCTGGAGAGTCCATGTTTGGTGGGCCGAAGGCCCACCAAACACGGGTGGTGGGCCGAAGGCCCACCAATAGCCCTCCGCAGGATAGCCAAAAAGTCCGCCCGGAGGGCGGCTTTGCAGCTAGTAATAATATAAGCGAAAGTGTGTGTGTATGTCTGTGTGTGTGTGTGTGTGTGTGTGTGTGTGTGTGTGTGTGTGTGTGTGTGTGTGTGCTATAGATTCCGCCCCCCGTGGTGCAATCCCATCATATGGCACAGTTTTGGAACCAGGTTGACCAGGGGAAGGTTTTAAGGCCATTTTGGGGATGATCCGATCACTTTTTTTCTTATTTTAGGAAACACGCATACGACTGAACACGATCTTCATACGATTGAACACGACTGTCATACGACCTTCATGCGACTGAACACGACTTTTCAGCTCGGCTTAAATCGTGTTATAAATTTTTATATTGCAAAAATTTATAACACGATTTAAGCCGAGCTGCGACGTCCATACGACCGCGCGCGACCGACCACGACTTAACACGAATGAACACGAATGAGTGTGCGACCTTCATACGTTCTAACACGATTTAAGGAAAAACGTTAAATCGTGTTCATTCGTGTTCAGATTCGTGAATGTGATATAGGGGCTTTAGTCAGGGACATTTTGGTATTGCCTCCTGCCAAAACGAAAACCAGTGTGTGTGTGTGTGTGTGTGTGTGTGTGTGGTGTGTGTGTGTGTGTGTGTGCGTGTGCGTGTGTGTGTGTGTGTGTGTGTACCCAGGCATCACAGTTCCCGTATAGGACAGACAGTCAGTATTTCCCAGAGTGGTGGATGTGAAGATTGTGCCAAATAAAACGAACAAGACCGCCAACTGTCCCTCCTTTCTTCCTGCCTCAGTGGGTCGCGTCGGGCCCCGGGAGGCTTGGAGGAAGAATGAGGGGGGGTGGAGGAGGAGGGGGGGTGGGAGGAGGAGGAGGAGGAGGAGGAGGAGGAGGAGGAGGAGGAGGAGAATGGGATCAGAAAGGAGGATCTAATTCTTTATCGGTGGAGGAATTTTCGGTCTTTCATTCACTTGATCTTTACGTGATGCGAAGAACCGGCTTGTGGCAGCAGAATTATTAGTGTGAGTGAATGATGTCTATTGATGTATTTGATGTATGTATTCTACATCACTTTGAATCTTGTCTGCAGGTTTTAAGGTTTATTTGAGGTGTGACGAGGTTATTACCTCCGCCAACGAAGTTGGAGGGGTTATGTTTTCACCCCGATCTGTCTGTCTGTCTGTCTGTCTGTCTGTCTGTTTGTTAGTGTACAGGATTTCTCGAAAAGTCACGAATAGATTTGGACCAAACTCCGTATACCAAGTCTATTTGGTATAAGGAAGGACTGATTTAATTTTGGATGAAATCTATTGACAAGTGTTGCCATGGCAACCAATTGATGAAATATTCGGCCGGAGGTATGCGCTCATACTGAGTGCTATATATATATATTATATATATATATATATATATATATATATATATATATATATATATATATTATATATATATATATATATATATATATATATATATATATTATATTATATATATAATTATATATATATATATATATTTTTTACTTTCTATTTTTACTTTTTTTTTTTACTTTTTTATATTCGGGCGGAGGTATGCGCTCTACTGAGTGCCCCCCCCCCCCCCTAGTTTGTTGTTGTTGTTGTTGTTATTGAGTGGCAGTGAGGTGTGTATCGAGGCTCGTGAAGGCACATGTTTCTAATTATATATCTTACTGTATTATAGTGTTTTTTTTAATTTATTTAGTCGATTCGAACCTTTTTGGTGGCGTTTTAAGTGTTGTTTTGATATATTTCTCCGTTTTGGAAATTATTTTAAAGGGTGACTGAGTTATTTTGTTTTGAGGGAAGGAAGGAAGGAAGAGGAGGAAGGGAGGAAGGAAGGAAGGAAGGAAGGAAGGAAGGAAGGAAGAGGAGGCTGTGTCGGGCTAAATCTAAATCAAATAAAGATATTAGCGATAAAGCGATCTCACCAGCTACCCTTTGCCCGAGTAGCTACACTGCACAAATACGCTCTGAAACACTGCTCCCTGGGTGAATACTTGTTTGACAATGTATACCAATTCTGACCCTGGGTAAAACATGGTGGAAACATCAAATAACCTTGTAGTTGGTACTTGCAAAGTGTCTAGATAGGATCAAAGTATCTTATCTTATCCTCCTTTGCTTCTTCCTCCTCCTCCTCCTCCTCTCCTCCTCCTCCTCCTCCTCCTCCTCCTCCTCCTCCTTCTCCTCCTCCAACAGCCCCTCCTCTTCCTCCTCCACCAACATCCCTTCCCCTATAACTCTGCCAATTTCTTTCAATTTTCCTGCAGTCCTCACACAGTCTCGTCAACTATGGTGTGAGCGAAGCAGATTTCTTGCAACAAAAGACTATTGTGTGGGATCCTCGCCTTGTGGGAATCAGTGAGCGAGAAAGGCTGGGAATCAGAGAGAGAGAGAGAGAGAGAGAGAGAGAGAGAGAGAGAGAGAGAGAGAGAGAGAGAGAGAGAGAGAGAGAGTGCCTGTGACAGACAATAATATGTATTTATTAGAGACATTTAGACATTAGTAAATAATAATATTGTAATATAGTATAGTAATATGAGGATTCAAAAGAAATAGTTGACACAGACATTTGAGATGTAAAGATGTGAAGCGGGTCACGAGGACCTGTGGGCAAACACCTCAGCGGCCCAGAGTGATTGAAGAGAGTGTTGCTGGTGTTGAAGGCAGTATACTTGTTGCGTGTGGCCTCACTCTGGTGCACAACCGCGCCTGGCCACCAATGCGTCCAGCTCCTACCGCCACGCCTCCCTGTCGTTACTGAGGTCGTGCAAACGGTTGCCCCACTGCAGCAGGAGGCCCTCGTTGTTGTGGCAATAGTCCTCGTAGCGCAGCTCGCGCTCCTTGACGGGCTGGGGCACGTCGGCCGTGTTGAAGCAAATCTTCCTGCCCCGGCCAGTGGCAGTGACGGGCACGTGCTCGCCCTCGCCGCTGGGCTTCGCTCTGTACTTGTTTCGCATCGCCTGCCGCAGGTCGGCGTCCAACTCGTCGTTGAGTTGCATCACTTTGCCCCGCCGGGCCTCCAGACGCTCGCGGTGCTGCCGCTCAAACGCGCGACACTACCGCCGCAGCTCTGCGACACTCGTCGTCTTGCTGCATTCCTCGCAGTCAAACACCAGCAGGCAGTGGTCACACTTGAGGCTGCACACTGCGTCACCCTGCTGCGGCGGCCCGGCACCCTTACTGGCAGGGGCACGCCGCGCCTCACTCCCGGCGGGCACGCTCGTCTTCGCGGCCTGGCTCTCGATCTGAGCGGCCGTCATGTTCTCGGGAACATCTCCGTCACTTGACGACCTTGGCGCCTGGGAGGCACATGCACGCGCGTGCGCGCGTCCCTTCCTGGCGGCGTCGCTCCTCGCTGCGGCCACGCGGCGCGCCTCAGGGGTCGGGGCGGCCCTGCCGAACACCTGGGTGGCGGTGTTGTCGGGGCGTCGGCGGCCGGCACTGGCAGCCTCCCTAGCCAGCTGGCGTTGCCTTGTCGTCGCCTGCTATCTGGCCGCCGCCACGCGCTGCTGGCGTGTCAGTGCCGAGGCGGCGGTGGCGGCGGTGGTGGTGGTGGTCATGGTTTGTGGGGTGCAATCACTCATGGCTGAGGACCCTTGCATTGTTCCTTGAATGAAAGTGTCTGGGCGCCGCCAGCAGGCAAGGATAAAATGGGATAAGGTGCTTGGATCTAATCGTCCCCCACCTCCAAGCATACCTTGGATCTACGGCGGTACTCCAAGCACCTCCAACCCCTACTTGGATCTTGGCATACCTACCCCCTACTTGGAGCTTGGATCTAATCGGTGCCCGGGGGTTCCAATCTGTGCATTAGATCCAGCCTACCGCAGAGTAGTGAAGTATTACTATACACTCTCCTGATTGGCTGAGCCCTGAGCCACGGTGCTATGTGATTGGCTGCGAGGGTAAGCATTTTTTTTCCTTCCATATTTGTGGGTACTTTTGTGTGTCACCATGCCTCCTACCTGTGTTTGTTAGCAGCTTTGCGCAAAAAGTTACGGACGGATTTGGATGAACATTTTCACGGAGGTGGGGCTTGGCTTAATATAGAAGTTATTAATTTTTGGAGTAAAAATGAATAAAATGCATTTATCCCGCCAGCACGTGCCTCATCCTCCTGCTCATCGCATACGTCTGCGTCCACTCCCCGATCTGATATTACGCCCTTAATGGCCATGCACGTATTCCCTACAAAATCACAAACGTCCAAGTACACTGCCCGATCACAAATATCGCCTTGAGGTCCATGCGCGTGTCACCTCCACAATTGCATGTGTCAGCTCTCCGATCTCACATCCGGGACTTGAGGTCCATGTGGGCCTGCCCTACGCAGCCACGGGTGATTTTGCCCCCCAAACTCAAATGCTCCCCGTAATGCACATGTGTGTCTGCCCACTAAAATCGCGGGTGTTCACTCTACGGTTGCAAAACATACCCTTGATATCCACGGGCATTTCACCTCTAAAATCACAAGTGGCCACTTCCCCTTGACATCAAATGCCGCGCTTAAATCCCATGTGCGTCTGTCTACCAAAATCAAGAGTGACTAATGCCCCGCAACCTAAAGGGCCGCCCGTATGGACTGCCCTAAAAAATCCTGGGAGACTAATGCCCCGCGACCTAAAGGGCCGCACGTAATGCCAAAGTGCACCTGCCCCAAAAAATCGCGAGTGTTCACTCTTCGATCACAAAACATGCCCTTGATATCCATGCACATCTCTCCTCCAAAATTGCAATTGTCCACTACCCCCCGACATCAAAAATTAATACCGCGCTTGAAGCCCATGTGTGTCTGTCCTTCAAAACCACAAGTGTCCACGCCTCGATCACAAATCCCGCCATTAATGTCCATGCGCGTGTCACCTCCAAAACCACAAGTGTCCACGCCTCGATCACAAATCCCGCCATTAATGTCCATGCGCGTGTCACCTCCAAAACCACAAGTGTCCACGCCTCGATCACAAATCCCGCCATTAATGTCCATGCGCGTGTCACCTCCAAAACCACAAGTGTCCACGCCACGATCACAAATCCCGCCCCTTATGTCACTACGTGTGTCCCCTTCTCCACACTCTGAGCGTAATCCACACCCTAAGCACCGCCCGTCACAGCCCAGCACAAGCCTTGCCCGGAGCCCTCGCGCCCGCCCAAGCCGCTGAGACGGTGACGCACCCTGACGCTGAGCATAGCCTTAACAGCCTCTGTACCATTGCCAACTCAGCATTGTTCTTATACTTCTAATAGCTTTACTTGTATTACTTACTTGCATATTGACGCTTTTATTGACATATTATATATTTTTTCATTTATTCTCAAACTCGTCATTTGTCTAATTTCTCTTCACTTATGTATTTTGAATATATCATATTTCAATACTTTTTGTCATTTGATGTATGCCTATTTTTCAATATTCTACATCACCTTGAATCTTGTCTGCAGGTTTTAAGGTTTATTTGAGGTGTGACGAGGTTATTTGTTGTTGTTGTTGTTGTTGAGTGGCAGTGAGGTGTGTATCGAGGCTCGTGAAGGCACATGTTTCTAATTATATATCTTATTGTATTATAGTGTTTTATTATTTATTTAGTCGTTTCGTACCTTTTTGGTGGCGTTTTAAGTGTTGTTTTGGTATATTTCTCCGTTTTGGAAATTATTTTAAAGGGTGACTGAGTTATTTTGTTTTGAGGGAAGGAAGGAAGGAAGAGGAGGAAGGGAGGAAGGAAGGAAGGAGGGAGGAAGGAAAGAAGGAAGGAAGGAAGGAAGGAAGGAAGAGGAGGAAGGAAGGAAGGAGGAGAAAGGAAAGAAGGAAGGAAGGAAGGAAGGAAGGAAGGAAGGATGGAAGGAAGGAAGGAATTAAGGAAGAGGAGCTGTGTCGGGCTAAATCTAAATCAAATAAAGATATTAGCGATTAAGCGATCTCACCAGCTACCCTTTGCCCGAGTAGCTACACTGCACAAATACGCACTGAAACACTGCTCCCTGGGTGAATACTTGTTTGACAATGTATACCAATTCTGACCCTGGGTAAAACATGGTGGAAACATTGAATGTAGAGTAGTAATTAATTCCGGAAAATAAAACTACCTCCATTATAAAAAGCACCTATTATAGGCCAGGAAAAATTAGTCGATGTCTCTGAAAACGACCGCGAAGTCCTCGTCCATTATTACCCTGTTGGCTCTCCCTGTCTGTGAACAAACCAGGGTGGCGCGGTTGGTAGAGTTACTGGCTAGAGTTTGCAGTCCTTGCGCATTCGGTCAGCGGTTCGAGTCCACCAAGTTCGTCCTGGCGTGGTGGCGCTTTGTATAGTCAATAACCTTGTAGTTGGTACTTACAAAGTGTGTAGATAGGATCAAAGTATCTTATCTTATCTCTCTGTCTGTCTAACCCGTCAGGGTGGCATGGTTGGTAGAGTCGTGGACTCGCATGTGCAGCGTCCCTGCGCATTCGGTCAGCGGTTCGAGTTCACCAAGTTCGTCCTGGAGTGGTGGCGCTTTGTATAGTCAATAACCTTGAAGTTGGTACTTGCAAAGTGTCTAGATAGGATCAAAGTATCTTATCTTATATCTCTCTGTCTGTATCTCGATTTTTTTTTTTAAGTTGGTTATATTTTTTTTGCTTTGCTATTATTATTATTATTATTATTATTATTATTGTTATTATTATTATTATTATTATTATTATTATTATTATTATTATTGATGTTATTTTATTTAGTATCAGTGAGGAATTTTTTTTTCTCTCTGTTTCTCAATCCATCCCTCTCTCTTTCTCCCTCTTTCACACACACCACACACACTCTCTCTCTCTCTCTCTCTCTCTCTCTCTCTCTCTCTCTCTCTCTTCTCTCTCTCTCTCTCTCTCTCTCTCTCTCTCTCTCTCTCTCTCTCTCTCTCTAACTCTCTAACTCTCACACACACACTCTCTCTTAACTCAGACACACACACACACACACACACAACCACCAAAACAAACCCTATTATACCCTTCCCCCTTCCCTCCCTGAAGTACCCTGAGCCTCCTTGAAGTACCCTGACCCTCCCTGAAGTACCCTGACCCTCCCTGAAGTACCCTGACCCTCCCTGAAGTACCCTGAGCCTCCCTGAAGTACCCTGACCCTCCCTGAAGTACCCTGACCCTCCCTGAAGTACCCTGAGCCTCCCTGAAATACCCTGAGCCTCCCTGAAGTACCCTGACCCTCCCTGAAGTACCCTGACCTTCCCTGAAGTACCCTGAGCCTCCCTGAAGTACCCTGACCCTCCCTGAAGTATCCTGACCCTCCCTGAAGTACCCTGACCTTCCCTGAAGTACCCTGAGCCTCTCTGAAGTACCCTGAGCCTCCCTGAAGTATCCTGACCCTCCCTGAAGTACCCTGAGCCTCCCTGAAGTACCCTGAGCCACCCTGAAGTACCCTGAGCCTCCTTAAAGTACCCTGACCCTCCCTGAAGTACCCTGAGCCTCCTTGAAGTATCCTGAGCCTCCCTGAATTACCCTGACCCTCCCTGAAGTACCCTGACCCTCCCTGAAGTACCCTGACCCTCCCTGAAGTACCCTGACCCTCCCTGAAGTACCCTGACCTTCCCTGAAGTACTCTTACCCTCCCTGAAGTACCCTGACCCTCCCTGAAGTACCCTGACCCTCCCTGAAGTACCCTGACCCTCCCTGAAGTACCCTGAGCCTCCCTGAAGTACCCTGACCCTCCCTGAAGTACCCTGTCCCTCCCTGAAGTACCTTGACCCTCCCTGAAGTACTCTGACCCTCCTTGAAGTACCCTGACCCTCCCTGAAGTACCCTGACCCTCCCTGAAGTACCCTGACCCTCCCTGAAGTACCCTGACCCTCCCTGAAGTATCCTGACCCTCCCTGAATTACCCTGAAGTACCCTAACCCTCCCTGAAGTACCCTGACCTTCCCTGAAGTACTCTGACCCTTCCTGAAGTACCCTGACCCTCCCTGAAGTACCCTGACCCTCCCTGAAGTTCCCTGACCCTCCCTGAAGTACCCTGATCCTCCCTGAAGTACCCTGACCCTCCCTGAAGTACCCTGACCCTCCCTGAAGTACTCTGACCCTCCCTTACCGCCCTGAACACCCTGAAAGCCCTAATCAGGGAGCAAATGAGTTTGTGTCAGACAGCCCTCAGCTTTCCAAGGGGGATGTGGAGGCGGTCAAGAAGGGCGTCCAGGGATTAAGTAAGACGTCAGGGTAGTTCAGGGTTAAACAAATACCCTTAAAAAGACCTTAAAACCCTTAAAAAAGACCCATTTTCCCTGATAACCAATTTCTCCTGGTTTTTCATTCCATACTTGTGTTTTTTCATGCTTAATTTTGTGTTTTGGGTTTATTTTTTGCATTTTGGTTGGTAGTTGTTGTTGTAGTAGTGGTAGCAGTAGTAACAAAGCAATCCAGTCCTTTAATAACCCACAAAGGAAGTAACAAAAATTAAATAAGAATGATATCCTACCCACAATCCTCTGCGACGCGTGAGTTCGATGCACTAACGAACCCTATCAATATAAGCTTTAATACTACAAAACTATACCAACACTATTACTAACTCACATTTCCTAACATTTAATGCTTAAATAACGTTACAGGTCAAGAATTATTGGTTAAAGGTCAACAGGTCAGGGCGTGGGAAGGAAATAAAGGAAGGGTTTAGTGTTTCGAAGCAGTGTTGAGCAGAGTTGAGTTGCTTGAGTACTCCGGGACGAGCGGCAGTGGAGGCCGCGCCAGCGATCAGGCAGGGTGTGTGTGGTGTGTAGGGCAGCTGGGAGGAGGAAGCAGGGTGTGTGTGCAGGACAGGCAGCTGGAAGGAGGTAGGGGCTGAGTTTTGGCCAAACAGCGCTTTATATTGTTGCTTTTCTTCATATTTCTGCAGTGCACGTTAAGAAGAGAGAGAAAGGGAGGGAGTGGGAGGAATGAGTGGGCAGTGGCGGGTCTAGGGGTGGCCATGGCCTCCCCTGATATCTCAAAATGGCCACCCCAGATCTGAGTCAGGGGTGTAATGAAAATTCAACCGTTTCTTTATAACGGGTATGCCCTGGCCTCCCCACACTATCCAGCCTTGGCCACCCTTGTCACCATGTCCTGGCGGCGCCGCTGTGAGGGAGGGACGGAGGGCTTACGTGTGATTTGAGGTTGTTTAATCCACCCTGCAAAGTAATGGCTGTTGCCTCGTTATCTTCCTACCTTATATAACATCAGATCGGCTGTAGCCAGTGGCGTAGCTACGGAGCCCCCCCAGGTGCCCTCCCCCATAGTCACAGGGCTATGCCCTAACACCCCCTTCTTGGTGGCATCAGAATGGCCCTGAACTCCACTTGCCTAGTGCCCTCCCCCCGGGACCCCATACACAGCTGTGCCCCCCCCCCATTGATAGATACCTAGCCACGCCAGTAGTCTGTGTGTGTGTGTGTGTCATTCACCCATGGTCTTGTCCACGCGAGTCGAACTCGCGATCGCCAGTTTCACCCTCCCGGTGCGAGCTTGGAGCTCGTTATTACCGATCTTTGGGCAATGCTGGGACCTCACACACCACACACCCCCATCCCCTTGCTCAAGAGGGACAGTAACCGCCCGCATTTGTCAGTGGAGAAATCCCCGGGAATGAGCGGGGCTGGGGATCGAACACAGGACCACAGAATGGTGCCGGGCGCTCTAACCCACCGAGCCGTTCAGGCGGTGTGTGTGTGTGTGTGCGTCAATCAATCAATCATTGGGGGCATACGCCGGGGGGCGCGTCGCCTCGCCCACCCTGCGACGCCACTCCCGGGGGTCACCACGCGCGAGTTCCCATGCAGGCTCCTTTCCCATACCAAGCAGCTCTCGACAAGAAACATCAACTTGCCCCAGCCACGAGCCTTGTGGGCGCCCCCTTGGCCTCCTCCACGCCGGATTGTCTCTTACAGATACAACCCGATGGGAAGGATCGGTTTCAGGGTAGCGTGCCACATGCCCATATAGCCGAAGTTGGCGCTGACGGACTATGCAGGTAATAGGCCTCGATTCAGTCTCACGGTGCAATCGCTGATTTGACACGTAATCATCCCAGCGATACCCCATGATTCTGCGAAGACACTTATTACCAAAGGCATTGATTCGTCTCTTCAAGTCACTATTTAGTGTCCATGTCTCACAACCATAGAGTAAGACAGGGATCACAAGCGACTTGAAGATCCGGATCTTTGTCCTCCTGCACAGGTACCGACAACGCCAAATACTCCCGCTGAGCGAGTCCATAACACCGTGGGCTATGCCAATCCGCCGTAAGGCTTCTTGACGTGACCCGCCGTCATTATGGACTGCACTACCAAGGTATGTAAAACTTTCCAAGATCTCAATGTCCTTGCCACACGCATGAACAGACTGTACTGCTTCATCTAGTAAGTCTCCAAACACCTGGACCTTGGTCTTGAGCCAGGAGACCGCAAGTCCCAAAGGCTTTGCCTCTTCGTGCAGCGCCTCGAGAGCCATCACCAGGACCTCCAGCGACTCAGCAAAGATTACTGCATCATCGGCAAAAACAAGATCAGTGATCTTGGTGTTGCCGACGGATGCTCCACAATCACTTTGATCTACAACCTTGTCCAATACCCAGTCCATACAAGCGTTGAAAAGTGATGGGGCAAGGACGCACCCTTGCCTCACTCCTGTATTCACAGGAAAGAAGCTGGATACACCTGCCCCACACTTCACAGCACTCTCAGTCCCAGAATACAGACCAGTTATCAAACCAATAGTCCTTGCAGGAATCCCTCGAAGTCGCAGAAGATCCCAGAGTGACTCACGATGCACTGAGTCAAACGCCTTCTTGAGATCAACATAGGCTGCAAGCATCCCCTGTCGAAACTCACGTCGGCGTTCCACCAGGACACGAAGCGCTAGGATACGGTCCGTTGTTGACTTACCAGGCGTGAACCCAGACTGCTGAGGTCTCTGATGGTTCACCAGATGACTGCGAATTCGTGTCAGCAATAGATGGGCAAGCACCTTGCCTGGTACGCTGAGCAGTGTAATACCGCGGTAATTGTTGCAGTCCTGACGGTCCCCTTTCCCTTTCCAGATAGGGACGACCAGCCCCCTTTTCCAGTCAGGAGGAATGGTACCTGATTGTCACACGGCAGTCAGGACAACATGCAACCCGCGGATCATGGCCTCACCCCCAGCTTTGAGGAGCTCCGCACTGATATTACAAACACCAGCTGCCTTTCCACCCTTCAACTTTGCTACAGCCTCTCTGACTTCGTCAAGAGAGGGTGCGGTTTCGTCAATGGGAGGATCGGCATCCACTGCCTGTAACCCAGTGGTGTGAAGCTGCTCAGTTGGAGGGTCCACCGTGAACAACTGCCCAAAGTACTCAGCCCAACGAGCCATCTGCCCATCCATGTCCGACACGAGGCGCCCATCTGCTGTTCGGATAGCACTCGCCCGCGAAGGAGACTTGGAACGGAGCTTCTTCAGGGCTCGGTAGGCGGGTCGGAGGTCATTAGCGTTCAAATGACCCTCGACATCCTCAGCGAGACTCCTGACATACCTCTCCTTGTCTCTCCTCAGGAGGGTTCTAGTCCGGCGTGACAGAGCCCTGTGCTGGTCCCGGTTCCCAGCCAGCCTGGCAGCGCGACTCTCCTCGATTTTCTCCAGCGTCTCCGTCGAGACAAAACCACGCCTTGACCTCGGGCGCTCCCCAATACACTCCTTGGCAGCCTGTAGAGTTTCACGTTTGAAGGTATCCCACAGTTCTACAGGATCCCCGAGAGCACCGAGCACATCAAACCGATTTGAGACTGCCACCGCACACTCATGAACACATGTCAAGTCCTTCAGTTTCTCAAGATGAAACACAGTATGGTTACCTCTTGAGATTCTTCTGGACTTGACATGAACCTTAAGTGGAGCAACAACAAGTCTGTGATCTGTTCCAAGGAACTCAGCACTCCGGTAAACCCTGCAGTTCTGGAGGATCCTCCAACGAGTACTAACGAGGATGTGGTCGATCTCCTTAGCTACCCCTCCGGCATTACTATACCATGTCCAGCGGTGCAGCTCTGGTCTCTGATACCAAGAACCTGCAATTCTCAACCTTCTGGACCTTGCAAAGTTCAGAAGCAGAGAACTGTTGGTGTTTCTGGTACCGGAGCCATGGGGACCAACACACAACTCGTAGCCATCTCTCACAGTGCCAGTAGTAGCATTGAAGTCGCCCAAGACAATGAGTGTGTCCCGAGGAGGACACTGGTCTAATACAGAGTCGAGTTTGGCGTAGAACATCTCCTTCTCTTCAGTTTTACGCATCTCGGTAGGAGCGTACACTGCAACAAGAGACATGAAACCCAGAGTGTGTTTCATCCTCACCCGCATTATACGCTCATCAACCGGAGTAACTTCAACAACTGACGGCTGCAGTGTGTGTGTACAAGCCCTATATTTAATAAATTTTCAATAAATTTTATATTATATCTTTGTATTCTTATTTATTTATTTATTTCTCCTTCAGGGCCCTGGTTGGAATTCCATCCATGGCAGTCGGCGTGCAGCCCACTCAGCTGTTCATCCTTCCTTTCTGTGATGGTGGATGAATGGGTACCTGGAGAAACCTGGAACTGTAGTAACCCGGAAGTCACACCCACTACAGGCTCAAGGGCTAATGAGACGGAGATGAGCACCGAGGCCATGCGCACCCCTATTACCTTTATAGAGGTAGGTATATTTTTCCGATGTATAATTATTTTCATAACCTCTGTCTGACATATTGCAATACCTTTTTTATGTATTTTAATCAATGATATATTTAGACGTTGAAAATACCCCTGTTAATCACAATAATACATTAATAGTGCTAATAATGTTCATAGTAGTTGTCATCTGTGCCTTACTGCTTCACAAGACATTATTTCCTCTGTGCACACACACACACACACACACACACTCCTCCTTTTCATTCTCACACTCCTAATTCCTTTACTTTCCTAACTCTTTCCTTACCTTCCTAACTCCTTTTCATTGACCTTCCCAACTCCTTTCCGTTGACCTTCCTAACTCCTTTCCGTTGACCTTCCTAACTCCTTTCCGTTGACCTTCCTAACTCCTTTCCGTTGACCTTCCTAACTCCTTTCCGTTGACCTTCCTAACTCCTTTCCGTTGACCTTCCTAACTCCTTTCCGTTGACCTTCCTAACTCTTTTTCTTTACCTTCCTAACTCCTTTTCATTTCTTTACTTTCCTAAGCAAACTCCTTCATCTGATTACATTTTTCCTCGAGTGTGTGTGTGTGAGTTATATCTCGTCCAATTCAGCTCTCAGGAACTACCACGTGTAGGTCTCGCGGCCTCTTGTAGCTTCCTTATGTTCTCATGTTCTTAGGTCCCGAAGCACAGCTACTCCACACGGCGGCCTGGCCAGTGGAGGAAGGAAGGGTGGAGGTCTTCAGGCCGTGTGGGGGGCAGAGCAGAGCATTGCAGGAACAGACACGGCCGAGGGAGGTCACATCACTCGCTGGGCTGGTAATGTTCCTATTAATGGCTTTTTAAATGTGTGATATAATGATTTATTATATTAAATACCATTTTATTTTCTATTTATACACCACCATGACATCATACTTGGCTCATGGTTGTATCATGAACACTTTCTATCTGTCAACCTATCCTTCCTCATACTAATATATAGTTCATCAATCATATATTTTCTTCTTCTTTCTGTTCAACGTCAGATTTTCATATAATATCTTATGAGGTCAGACGGCCGATGATATGCTTCCAACTGTCTCTATTCATTGCCTTAACTTGTTCCATGGCCAATGCTGCCAGATTCTCTTCAACATACTGCCTCCATGTCTTCCTTGGCCTGCCTGGTGGACGGCGACCTGGCACTTCCTCTCCCCAATGCCTCACCACCTTCTCTCCTCTGCACGTGCCCAAACCACCTCCATCGCCTTACTCTCACCTGGCACTTCCCCTCTAACAGCTCTCCCCAATGCCTCACCACTTTCTCTCCTCTTCACGTGCCCAAACCACCTCAATCGCCTTACTCTCAGCACTGTACTCAGCTCCTTCAATCCACATTTTCTTACCACCTCTTCACTGGACACTTCCTCTCTCCATGGGATCCCAGTCATATATCTCAACATTCTCCCATCACAACCAACCAAAACATACAGAAAACCCTCTCTAATTCGAACTAATTGGGGGGAGACCTGGGTCGAATTACCCGAAAGTCTGAATTATCCGATGGTTACCTCTAGCCACTCCACACAATAATAAGTCACTCAAACATGCCAAAACTGCACAGATTGTATTACTCGTACTCACCAAAACCATCGTATTTATACTATAATTATAAGTACACACTTATAATACCACATGATAATAATAATAATAACAATACAGATTAATCTAGAACATATACACATAAGAACTCATAAACCATCAATTTCTTACTATTTAAAGATCAGATTATACACCCACACATATTTTTCATCTTGTCATGCTTCTTTCATACTCCTAAGTTAGCATATACCTCCCTACACATACACACACACAGATTGAATTAATTTCCTCTCTCTCTCCATTATTGAAGTAATGATCAATTCTTATCATATTTTTATGTCTTGTAGTAAGTTTTATCTAATTTGTGATTTTTTAAGGAATATCTGAAAGTTCTTCCTCCGCCTATCGTATTTATACGATAATTATAAATGATCATATATCAGATCACGCGGGGCAGCCGCGGTACCGCATGGGAGAGGTCAGACTCCCACTAGTAAGGCTAAGGATAATTCAAACTTGCTCAAATTATGGAAAGTTATTGAAAATTTTAACTGGCCTGAAACAGGTCGAGTTATCCAAAGTTTGAATTATACGGGTTTGATTTAGAGAGAGTTTACTGTAATCCAACTTCTTCGTCAAAGCCCACATCTCAAAACCCATATCCCATCGCCCATCTCTCAAAAATACTCTTTCTCTGTTTCTCAGTGTAATGCTCCATTTTTCTCTCTCCTTACTCTCAATCCACTCCTTCTTTCTCTTACCACCTCCTGCATTATTCTTTATTAAGCTTAGTAACTATTTATTTTCTACATTTGTTTAAGTATTCATTACACAACCATCCCTTGCTTTCACTTGTTACAAATTGACTTGATTCAGGAAACTTATCAGAATCCGAAGATTTCTTTTTTTAGACCATCAAAATTGTATTCCTGCGAGGTTTTTATCTTTCATTGGCAAGTCATTGCAATAGATTTAAATGATTTAGGTGTGAAGTAAGGCAGAGGCAAGTGAGGGCTGAGGCTGAACGTGTCATATTTTTATATAAATTAAATTTACCTAAGTTATTTTTAAAGAGGCAAAAAATCCAGCACTCTTGCTGCTTACTGCCTGATATTTGATGCCAGGAGAAGGGAATACTACGCTTCTTCATAATTTCAGTTGTATTTTATCATAGTTAACCATATTATTAGATAAACACAGGCATCATTTTAAGCATGAGACCTTAAGATAGAATGGAATTTTCGCCTTTTAAAAAAATTGACTATTCATATGATATTTTTCCGCCTTTCTCCCCGCAGCACAGGTTAACCAGTATTTTGCACTTACCCACTGCAGTAAAAGGTGCAAATTCTCGTCCTACACGAGGCAGCTGAGATGGAAGGAAATTTGTAGAGATAGGACGAAGCAAAACTGCCATATTTTCCTCCTGTACCGTGCCCAGTTTTATCCCCAGGCTCTGTACCGCTACACTATAAGTGTTCCTGGGCGTCTACACAATACTACAGTTGCTACTGATCAGCTGTACCGCTACACTATAAGTGTTCCTGGGCGTCTACACAATGCTACAGTTGCTACTGATCAGCTGTACCGCTACACTATAAGTGTTCCTGGGCGTCTACACAATGCTACAGTTGCTACTGATCAGCTGTACCGCTACACTATAAGTGTTCCTGGGCGTCTACACAATACTACAATTGCTACTGATCAGCTGATGTAGTGGTAAATCTTCAAGAATCCTCATGTCTCGGGAACTCAAGCTGCTCACGGTAATGTTTCAGTCAGGATCGTTCAAGAGTATTGCCGGAAAGACTCTTAATGAAGGCCATGAGGAGAGCACACATGGGACCTCACAGGATGCCTTGTTAGTGTTTATTCCCTGAGGTCAAGGCTTGTATCCCAGGCAGGCTCCTCTCTTGGTCTTCATTAGGAGACGCTTCTTTCTTGGTGACCTGAGTTGAAGGTTCAAGTCTATCCAGCAAGGCACTTGTAAAATCCTGATTGAAACATTACCGTGAACATTGTGAGTTCCCAAGCAGTTATATAGGAGGATTCTTGAAGATTTTCCGCTACATAAAGCAGGTGTAGTATTGCGGGGATGTCTGAATGCGTGTATGTGGTGTGAGATATAAATGTGGCTCACTGCAAGAAGTAAAAGATGGTTGTCTTGCTTCATTTCATTTCATCGCATCTCGTCTCTTTACAAATTTCCTTCCAGCTCGTATTTGCGTCATGAAGGGCAAGAATGTGCACCTTACTTTACTCAGTGGATCAAGGCTTGGAAGGTATATTGACACAGCTTCCTGCTCTTCCAGTGGACCCAGTCATGTCGGAACTTACATTTCAGAAGAGAAGCTACACACTACTACTTCATGTGTGAGTGGACTTCGAAGAATTTGGTACTCGAGAAAGTAAATTTTTCTGTAGTAGTTTATGAAAATATCTTAAGTATATACTCTTCTAGCTTTCAGTAAGTACAGCATTTGCTATGAATACTTACTACTCCTGTAGGAGTCTCCGGAGAAATAGTCAAACATTTTGGCAGATAATTTATTAAAAAAAAAAACTAATTTTTTAAAATCAATCAAATACATTAAGTTTGGGAGTCCTTGACTTATACACTTGTGTGTGTTACCGAGCATCCAACTGTTAATCCAATAGTCTGACACGCCGGGAGCACTCATCAAAGTTTGTATTCAGGAGACTGACGAGTGGAGGCAACTGCGGCAGCGACGACGACACCCACACACGAGCGACTTTCTTCCCCTGCGGACACCAACTGGAGCAAGGCCTGGAAAACAGAATTAAGAGTATTAGTACGGGCAGGTGGGTAAATAATAATTGTCTAGAATCTAGAGGATGTCAGCTGAGATTAATGATATGATTCCATGGCGCATTTCTTGGATACTGTAACTACTACTATAGCAATTGATAAAGTTACTGAAAAAAAATTCACTGCCTTTTCACCAAGAGTTTTAAACGATTAGTATTAAATTTGTAAACCTGTTTCAATACTTTAACAAATCCCTAAACTGCGGTAAACTTTCCTTGCGACTGGAAACTAGCAAGTATTACTCCAATATTTTATAGAAAGGTGATTTGACAACTGGGCAAATACAATCAGCCTCGCATCCATATTCTGTAAATTAAGTTGGAAAATGTCATTGGAAATAATCTTCAAAACTCGTCTTAGTCGTCGTGTGTTGGTGTCCCAGCACGGCTTGCAAAATAAAGCACTGGCCTAACAAATTTGCTAACACTTTAATGTATTGCTGGATTCATTTTTATAACTTTTTTTTTTTCTTTAATAAGTGTGGTAAAATGTTTCTCCGGAGACTCTTTGAATTGATGACTTATATAATAAGGCCACAGTTGGAGTATTTATGGGAATCGCTATAAGAAAAAAAAGCTGCTGAATGTATAAATACAGAAATTTTAATGAACAAAGTAAATTGAATTATTTGTTTTCTTTTGAAAGATTTCTACAGCAGCCACGATGAACAAGAAAGCAGTGGATGTAATTGATCTTGACTTTCAGAAAGAATTTGACAAAATCCCCCATAAGAGTTTATTTTAAAGTCGCACGACATAACTGGAAATATTCTCAAGTGGCTTAACCCCTTGAGGCCCAGAACGTAATTTCCATTGTAATTTGGGTACCATTTGACAATTTTTAGTGAATACAAGCAATATTTTATAGACATGACCTGTTTAGTATCCTTGTCCAGTGTCCACTAGTTATTGTGGTATATTGAGTCACTTTTCGTAATGTTATGCTCACAACAGATAATGTTATGTAGCCAAGGAAAGCTCTGGGCGTGAAGGAGTTAAAGACGGTTTCTAAGAGAAGGTAGCGTGAAATCATGAATGAAAAGCATCCACCTGGCCAGACGTTAAAAGCATCCACCTGGCCAGACGTTAAAAGCATCCACCTGGCCAGACGTTAAAAGCATCCACCTGGCCAGACGTTAAAATCAGCACTGCAAGGATCTGTGCTAGCTAGATGTATTACACTTCATTGAGCCTCATGATATTGGACCAAGCCTCACCTGTAAGATATCAATCAACAGTATTCTGAGTTTAGAGAATTATAGTTCTGAAAATCATTCTTACACTTATCTGCAATGGTGCGTCCTCATCTTGAATATTGCGTTCCGTTCTGGTCACCCCACTATAGCAAAGATATGGACAAGCTGGAGAGTACAAAGAAACGACTGTTCAGATATTGATCGGACACAAGCAAGAGTCGTAGTCATGGATAAAATATTATGGGTCAACTATTTCACTCACATAAAGCGAAGCACTTTTTTTTTAATAGTTTTTAATATTTGAAACTCTCTAACAGCACAAGCAGTTGATAGTAACACGTTTGAGGCGTTTAACCCTTGAGACCCAGAACGTAATTTCCATCGTAATTTGGGTACCATAAGACAATTTTTAGTGAACATAAGAAATATTTTATAGATATGGCCTGTTTAGTATCCTTGACCACTAACTAATTTTTTATATTCAGCTCGTTTTTGTGATTTTATGGCTCGACAACACACAATATTTTATAGCAAAGGAAATATCTCGGCGTGAAGGGTTAAGAACAGACTAGATAAATACTTAACCATCAACTGTCCAACTATTACTTCAATCCTTTGTAAATTTATATATTTCTGCTTTAAACTTTTGCTTAGCAGTATGTAGCAGCTATGCAATCACTGCTACTTATCATCAGTCTGTACCTAGCAAAGGTACCATGGTTAGATCAGGAATAGAGGCAGCCGTGTAGTTACCAGCCTACTTTACTCCTGGAGTTAATCAGGTATCAAATCTTTGCAAGGCTGGCTGCTGCTGTCATGACTGTATCATGAGTGGTGAATAATAAAAATGACTACTTATATAATGTTTGCTTTCTCTATAAACCTTTAGCCTCACTGTTGAAAACTAAACTACTTATCTAAACTGAAATAAAAACAGAAAAGTGGCTCTTTTTTTTAATTAATCTGTTAAACTTCACTGATGAAAATTTTATTTCTTAAGTAAAAAAAAGGCCAGTCAATGACTTTGGAACACTGTTTAGCTTTTGGGAAACTACTACACGTGTGGAAATAGTAGCTATAATATTTCCTCCAAGTTTCCTGATGCATTATATAGGACCAGGATTCCTGCATCACTTCACAAACACAGAAAAAGATTGCTGTAACAAGTGATCCTTTAGGCCATTGTGATACCAGTGACAGTAAGGAAGAGCGACCTCTGTTCTTGTGCAGATAGAAATAGTTATGTTGGACTCTGAACATCGTACCTCAATGGCCAGCGTGTGGATGACCGTGACCCAGAGCAGATCTGCCTTGACCTTGTGTGGCGTAGATACTCTCAGGTCACAGGTCAGAGTGAGCCACGCGTCCAGTGTGGGGCTTGGCCAGTCCTCCTGTCCCCCATGGCAGCCTGCAACACAAAGCACAACCTGACTTCATTCTACCAAACACAACCACGCAGATTATGTCATATATACAGTATAGTCAATTATACTATTTTTATGTCAAAGATGTAAGTGTACCTACCCTCAGTCAAGAATATACCTCTGAGAAATTCTGATCTAAAACGACTGAAAAAAAAATAAAGACTGATAACAGCAGTGAGCAAATTCTGAATTTAAATTACCTTAAGAACATAAGAAAGCTACAAGAGGCCGTAAGACCTACACGTGGTGGTGGTAGTAGTAGTAGTAGTAGTAGTAAGAGCATAAGAACATAAGGAAGCTACAAGAGGCTGGGAGACCTACACGTGGTAGTTCCTGTTACTTAACACTACCTACATCCACCTTTCATCCCCATCCATGAATTTATGCAGCCTCCTTTGAAAGCTCCCTAATGACTCTGCACTAACTACCTCACACTTTCAAGATTGGCTTTGTATTTCAACTGTGTCAAAAGTTACTATATTCTGCATCAAACCTTACCAACCCTTGTGTTTTCCCCGCTACCTATATATATATAATGACTGATAACAGGACAACTCACACTTACACCTCCTCCTCTCACTTCAACGTTTCCAAGACAGGAACTACCACGTGTAAGTCTCGCGGCCTCTTGTAGCTTGGATATGTTCTTATGTTCTTAACCCCTTCACGCCCAGATCTTTCCTTTGCTATATAAAATCGTCTGTTGGTAGCCATAAAATCACGAAAAGTAACTAAATAAACCAAATTAGCTAGTGGACAAGGATACTAAACAGGTCATAGCTATAAACACATTGCTTATAGTCATTAAAAATCATCTAATGGTACACGAATTACAATGGAAATTACGTTCCGGGCCTCAAGGGGTTAAGACTCGAGGCAAGAAGAGTTGTAGTAGCAGATTCTTGCCATCAGCTTTGTTGTGCAGGGACTCAGAAACACGAGGTTGGCCTTCACACCAGCATTCCCTGTAAGGAAGAGATCAATAAGAGTCGCATCAAACATGACCTATAAATAAAACATAATAAATATACTACTTTCCCCTACAACTTGCAGCCCCTATTCTAAGACAAAGCCCTAAGGAGGCCTATTCTCTGCAGGGATGCTTTCACGACCACAATCTCGAGTAGTTTGTTGACATCAACACCATCCATTCTCACCACGTCCTCTCAACCGCTTCATTCATTTCAAATTCCATTTCAGTCAGAATGACATGCTAGCATCCGTGGCGTAGCTAGACATCAATGGGGGGGGGGGCACAGCTGTGTATGGGGAGGCACTATGGCAAGCGGAGCTCAGAGGCATTCTGATGCCACATAGATGGGTATAAGGGCATAGCGTCAGTCACAGGTCCTAGTCCAGGAGCATCATGAGTCCCGTGGGAATTTTGGTATGAAAGCAAACCACTATGCTAGTTGCTTCAAGGGGACCCTAGTGCTTCACAAAAAGCTTGGTGGCACTCTGGGAAATGGTGCGGTCATATATTTTTGACACATTTAATGATTTCGATCAAATCGCTATTTTCCGACGCCTAAAAAGTAATAAAATGCCAGACTATTCCTTTAGTTATGCTCCAATATGGTCATATTTGGTATCAAACTGACCACAAGGGAACACTACATGCAAATAAAGTGTTTAATTATTGGTATATGGGACACATCCTCAAAATAGCACTGAAAATCTAGTTTTTGTTACCATATTTTGATTTTGGTTTCACTTGCCGCATTTCACTATAAAAAAAAAAAATCTAAATTGCAATAACTTATATGCCAATAAATAATATTATTACTTAGGTATATTATTACTGGTTATCTATAATAATATAAGCGAAAGTGTGTGTCTGTCTGTGTGTGGTGTGTGTGTGTGTGTGTGTGTGGTATAGGTTCCGCCCCCCGTGGCGCAATCACGTCATATGGCACATTTTTGGAACCGGGTTGACCAGGGGAAGGTCATAAGCCCACTTATGAGATGATTCGATCACTTTTTTTTTCTTTTTTTTAGCAGCCTATTAGCGATAATTGTGAAAAAAAAGTGGGTTGCGAGAATTGAGGAAACCTTGATGTAGGGTGATGGGTAATGGGTGAGTGAATGGGTGGGGTGATGGGTAATGGGTGTGGGGTGATGGGTGAGTGAATGGGTGGGGGGTGATGGGTTGGGGGTGATGGGTGATGGGTGAGGGAATAGGTGGGGGGTGATGGGTATGGTAAATATAAGCGAAAGTGTGTCTGTCTGTCTGTCTGTGTGTGTGTGTGTGTCTGGTATAGGTTCCGCCTCCCGTGGCGCAATCACCTCATATGGCACATTTTTGGAACCGGGTTGACCAGGGGAAGGTTTTAAGCCCAATTATGAGATGATCCGATCACTTTTTTTTTTTTTAGCAGCCTATTAGCGATAATTGTGAAAAAAAAAGTGGGTTGCGAGAATTGAGGAAACCTTGATGTAGGGTGATGGGTAATGGGTGAGTGAATGGGTGGGGTGATGGGTAATGGGTGTGGGGTGCTGGGTGAGTGAATGGGTGGGGGGTGATGGGTTGGGGGTGATGGGTGATGGGTGAGGGAATAGGTGGGGGGTGATGGGTAATGGGTGAGTGAATGGGTGTGTGGTGATGGGTAATGGGTGAGTGAATGGGTGGGGGGTGATGGGTAATGGGTGAGTGAATGGGTGGGGTGTGATGAATAATGAGTGAGTGAATGGGTGGGGGTAATGCATACATTTCTACATCCATGATTTCAGGAAAGTTAGAAGGGGCTATCTGGAGAGTCCGTGTTTGGTGGGCCGAAGGCCCACCAAACACAGGTGGTGGGCCGAGGGCCCACCACCAATAGCCCTCCGCAGGAGCTAGCCAAAAAGTCCGCCCGGAGGGCGGCTTTGCGGCTAGTATATTATATTTTCTACATACCAATTGCTTGATAATTTAATGAAATTTTCCCCAAAATGTAACCATACCCCCTAATTTATGAATTGTGTTCATTGTAAGACATTTCTCAATTTTCATGTATTATTTTGTCTACAAAGGTCATAAATACTACTTTATTGCTTCTGCGATGATATATGTTAATAAAACTTATCACTTGGCCATCATACCATGGTTATTCCCATTAAAGTTAGCATGCAGCCATATAGTAAACCAGTACTTTAAACATATTTATTTCCATTTTTTTTCAGATATGTGGGAGAGCATACAATGATACAAAATGGCATATTTTGTATTTAATCTATATATACAGTACTATAATCTATATAGTACTGTGTTCTATATTAACTGATGATATTAAAAAATAACATTCTTCTCTTTTCAGATGAAGTGGCAGCTGTGACACAAGAACAGAACTTGTCCTCATAGTTGATAGAACGTAGTCTACACTCAAAAACATTGATACCCAATCCTGATATATATGTGGTGACGGTCTAACTTCTCCCTCTGCAATCACTAACAAATGCTTTCATAATCCATTGGATCACTTTGGCATCATTAGGATGGAACAGACAACACAAACTGTACGTCCTCCAGAGAAAATTGCCAGACTAGACACTGATTATTCCTTGTGCATTATTTGCCAAACATCAACTACAGATACTTTAGTCCAGAAACACACTGCCCTGAAACACACTGCCCTGAAACACTCGGCCCTGAAACACTCGGCCCTGAAACACTCGGCCCTGAAACACTCGGCCCTGAAACACTCGGCCCTGAAACACTCGGCCCTGAAACACTCGGCCCCTGAAACACTCGGCCCTGAAACACTCGGCCCTGAAACACTCGGCCCTGAAACACTCGGCCCTGAAACACTCGGCCCTGAAACACTCGGCCCTGAAACACTCGGCCCTGAAACACTCGGCCCTGAAACACTCGGCCCTGAAACACTCGGCCCTGAAACACTCGGCCCTGAAACACTCGGCCCTGAAACACTCGGCCCTGAAACACTCGGCCCTGAAACACTGCTCTGCCCTGAAACACTGCTCTGCCCTGAAACACTGCTCTGCCCTGAAGCACTGCTCTGCCCTGAAGCACTGCTCTGTAACACTCTGCTCTGCCCTGAAACACTGCTCTGTAACACTCTGCTCTGCCCTGAAACACTGCTCTGTAACACTCTGCTCTGCCCTGAAACACTGCTCTGTAACACTCTGCGGTAAAACTTTGGAAGAAGTCCTTCACCCCTATCTTTTTTTTCTTCCCCCTATAGCCAACAAGCCTGGGGAACTGGCGGGAATACGGGGTTTTTGGGTGGGGGAAGCAAATATAAGTGATTTATGGCTCCCAAAAAAATCATCAAAGTCACTATATGTAAAAATCTAACCTAACCTAACCTTAACCACAAAGTATACCTAACCTAACCTAACCTTAACCACCAAGTATACCTAACCGAACCTAACCTAACCTTAACCACAAAGTATACCTAACCTAACCTTAAGCACAAAGTATACCTAACCTTAACCACAAAGTATACCTAACCTAACCTTAACCACAAAGTATACCTAACCTAACCTTAACCACAAAGTATACCTAACCTAACCTAACCTTAACCACAAAGTATACCTAACCTAACCTAACCTTAACCACAAAGTATACCTAACCTTAACCACAAAGTATACCTAACCTAACCTAACCTAACCTTAACCACAAAGTATACCTAACCTAACCTAACCTAACCTAACCTAACTGGACTTAGAATTTTTTGAGGCACCTCATATTTCATAGCGGCCGTGTGGGTTAACCAAGGCTGAGCGCACGCTGGAACCTTTACAGATGTGAAGTACAATAAGCATACAATACAGTGCGGTAGTTCATTTCAGTCAAAGCCGGAAGGATGAGTTCCAAAGTATTTCCCACTCTGCTCTGCCCTGAGACACACTGCCCTGAAACACTGCTCTGTAACACTTGCTCTGTAACACTGCTCTGTAACACTCTGCTCTGCTCTGTAACACTCTGCTCTGCCCTGAAACACTGCTCTGTAACACTCTGCTCTGCTCTGTAACACTCTGCTCTGCCCTGAAACACTGCTCTGTAACACTCTGCTCTGCCCTGAACACCGAACTCTGCTCTGCCCGAAACACTGCTCTGTAACTCTGCTCTGCCTGAAACACTGCTCTGTAACACTCTGCTCTGCCCTGAAACACTGCTCTGTAACACTCTGCTCTGCCCTGAAACACTGCTCTGTAACACACTGCTCTGCCCTGAAACACTGCTCTGTAACACTCTGCTCTGCCCTGAAACACTGCTCTGTAACACTCTGCTCTGCCCTGAAACACTGCTCTGTAACACTCTGCTCTGCCCTGAAACACTGCTCTGTAACACTCTGCTCTGCCCTGAAACACTGCCCTGTAACACTCTGCTCTGCCCTGAAACACTGCTCTGCCTGAAACACTGCCCTGTAACACTCTGCTCTGCCCTGAAACACTGCTCTGCCCTGAAACACTGCCTGTAACACTCTGCTCTGCCCTGAAACACTGCTCTGCCCTGAAACACTGCTCTGTAACACTCTGCTGCCTGACACCCGAACACTGCTCTGTGAAACACTGCTCTGCCCTGAAACACTGCTCTGTAACACTCTGCTCTGCCCTGAAACACTGCTCTGTAACACTCTGCTCTGCCCTGAAACACTGCCCCTGAACACTGCTCTGCCTGAAACACTGCTCTGTAACACCTGCTCTGCCCTGAAACACTGCTCTGTAACACACTCTGCCTGAACACCTGCTCTGCCTGAAACACTGCTCTGTAACACTCTGCTCTGCCCTGAAACACTGCTCTGTAACACTCTGCTCTGCCCTGAAACACTGCTCTGTAACACACTGCTCTGCCCTGAAACACTGCTCTGAACAGCCCCCTGCTCTGCCCTGAAACACTGCTCTGTAACACTCTGCTCTGCCCTGAAACACTGCTCTGTAACACTCTGCTCTGCCCTGAAACACTGCTCTGTAACACACTGCTCTGCCCTGAAACACCCCGCCTGCTCTGCCCTGAAACACTGCTCTGTAACACCTGCTCTGCCCTGAAACACTGCTCTGTAAACACTACTGCTCTGCCCTGAAACACGCTCTGTAACACTCTGCTCTGCCCTGAAACACTGCTCTGTAACACTCTGCTCTGCCCTGAAACACTGCTCTGTAACACCTGCTCTGCCTGAAACACTGCTGCCTGCCGAAACACTCTCGTAACACTGCTCTGCCTACTGAAACACTCTGCTCTGCCTGAACACTGCTCCTGTAAACCACGTCTGCCTGACACTGCTCCCTGAAACACGTCTGTAACACTGCTCTGCTGAATAACTCGCTCTGCCCTGAAACACTGACCCTGTAACACACTGCTTGCCCTGAAACACTGCTCTGTAACACACTGCTCTGCCCTGAAACACTGCCTGAAACACCTGCTGCCTGAACACACTGCCCTGAAACACCTGCTCTGCCCTGAAACACTGCTCTGCCCTGAAACATGCTCTGTAACACTTGCTCTGCCTGAAACACTGCCTGAAACGCTGCCCTGAAACACTGCTCTGTAACACACTGCTCTGCCTGAAACACTGCTCGTAAACACTGCTTGCTGACTGCCTGAGAACACTGCTCTGTAACACACTGCTCTGCCCTGCATGCAACACTCTCTGCCCTGAAACACTGCCCTGAAACACTGCCCTGAAACACTCTGCCCTGAAACACATATCCCCAGAAAATCTACGTCCTACAGAACTATAGTTTTTTTTTTAACGAGGCGAGAAACCCTTGCTGCTTACTGACTGATATTTGATGCCAGGAGAAGGGCATAGTTCTTCATAATTTCAGTTGTATTTTATCATAGTTAACCATATTATCAGGTAAACATAAGCATAATTTTAAGCATGAGATCTTAAGATAGAATGGAACTTTCGCCTTGTTAAAAAAAAGACTATAGACATATCTGTGATTGGAGAAAATAAAGGCATATAATATTTACCCCTAGATGAAGGGAGGAGCGGGGAGGTGTTGCCACGACGCCGTCTCAAAAACGATTACAGCAGCACTCCATGTCGCCGGCCGTCCAAACCACCGCACGAACCACCGAGCGAACCACCGACTCCTGGTTCACAGCAAACGAGTGTCATTAATAGACTTCATCATCGTTATAGATCTATCTTAACTTTCATATTTAGAAGTTTTATGAGATATGTTTGGAAATACGGAGAGCATAGGTCAAGACGTGTAAGGTTATCACAGACGGAAAAGTATACACACGTCTTAGAAGTTATTCAAAGATGAATATCATACGTCAGTCCCCCAACAGTGCTTGACTATGAACCTGATCGTTCATAATGTCAACTGCTTGTTTCAGGGTCGTATCAGCCAACCATGTGTGTGTGTGGGCATAGTTACACACACACACACACACACACACACACACACACCACGATCGTTATGTGTACGGTAAGGTGTCATGAATAAAATTTAAAATAAAACTTGTGCTTGCTTCAGACTTTAAAACCTGCGATGTCTCGATACCTTAAGAATCATAGAATCATGAAATCATGTCTCGATACAGCTTATAATTAGAGGCGTAAATGACTTCTATCGCGTTACCAGTTGTGCCAAATAACTTTCGCAAACCTAGATTGTGGGGAGGGCAAGCGCCATGCTGTTGCCACTCCCGCCATGATACTTATGACTCTAATAACTACTGTATTACCCAAGGATAATATATACAGTCCTCTATCTATTGTGGGGAGGGCAAGCGCCATGCTGTTGTTACTCCCGCCATGATACTTATGACTAATAACTACTGTATTACCCAAGGATAATATATACAGTCCTCTATCTACTATCCTGGCTATTACCGTGTAGTCTTAAAGCACAACTTACTCTTACTCTACTTACTTACTATGCATTACTTACATAATTATGTCTTATTGTGGCATTCCAGTATGGCATATATGTGTTTCCTTCTTAGTTTGGAATGGACTCAGTCGTCACGTAAACATATATAATTAGTGTGGAGTCATTAGAGCTTTAAAAGGAGGCTACACAGTGTCATGGATGGGGATGAAAGGTTGATGTAGGTAGAGTTAAGTAACAGGAACTACCTCGTGTAGGTATCCCAGCCTCTTGTAGCTTCCTTATTTTCTTATGTTCTGATATCGTGACCGTTGCTTTGATCTAGTTTACGCCTTGCACTGCCCTGTCTCTGTCTTTCCGGTCTGTGTGCATGTGTGTGTGTGTGTGTGTGTGTGGCCCCGCGAAGCAAGGAAGGCTGTAGTGTGTGTCTCCTCCCTTCAAGTGGCGGGAACCTGGCGTATCTGTGCAGCATTATGAGAAGTGCAACTATTTCGTATAGCAAAGATTTCCATTTAGATTTCTTTTGTCTTTTTTTGTGTGCGTGTAATTTATTCACTCGGTTTCTTGTTGGTCTATGTTTCAGCTCCTCTTTGTTAAGGCATTAAATGTTGTCAATCGCAATAGTCATCAAAGAGCGCGCGCACGCACACACACACACACACACACACACACACACACACACACACACACACACACGCACACGCACACGCACACGCACACGCACGCACGCACGCACACGCGCACACACACACACACACACACACACACACACACACACACACATACACGTACACACACACACACACACATGCTCTGCCTGTCAAACCCTATGATGTTCCCCGACATGCACGCGGCCAGTCATCCCCCGAGCTGCGGTAAAGGCTTGAATAATGAATGTCTCCCTCGATGAGAAACAAAGACAGGAGGCAAGGAGGAAGGGAGGTGTGGCGGGCGGGGCTTCACACGCCGGTGCCGCCAAAGGATATTCCTGAGGCTGTGGTGGGCCTGGTGGTGGCGGTGGTCGTGTGAAAGGTGCAAGGGTTATGGCTCTTGTAAGAATCAGCCTCCCTCCCTCAGGTACGCCAGCGGTAGTACCCACAGAGACACCTTATAGCCGAGAAGGAGGAAAATATTTTTATTTCTATTGACATAGCGTTGAAATAGAAAAAAAAAGACAGGTTCTTGCTCCTATATGATTTTTTTCAACTGTATTTTTTGGGGGGTTTTCATAGTAATGCTCAAATTTGATGCCAACTACAAAAACGGAAATAAGTGACGCAAATTAACATATAAAAATCACTCCTTCTTTCACCCATCCATGGACATTCCCTTTCTATCTTTTCCCCTCCTTCCTTCCTTCCTTCCTTCATCCTTCACTCCTTCCTTCATCCTTCCTTCCTTCCTTCACTTCCTTCATCCTTCACTCTTTACTTCCTTCCTCTTCCTTCCTTCCTTCACTCCTTCACTCCTTTCTTCCTTCCTTCATCCTTCACTCCTTCCTTCCTTCCTTCATCTTTCACTCCTTCCTTCATCCTTCCTTCCTTTCTTCACTCTTTCCTTCCTTCTGCACGTCACTGAGTAACTCCCGCTACTATTACATACAAGTCTTTAGATTACCTCCCGTAGTATAATGAAAGATATCGATCAAACAACAATTGTGAGCAGCTGAACAAATGGCGGGAAGGTGGTGGTGGTGGTGGTAGATTACACATGAAAAACAAATACCAGATGACCCGTCACTCTTCGGCACTCTCCGCGCAGAGGAGCTGGAGGCCGCCGTTGCCAGCACTCAGCGGCACCTGCGGCAGCGCATGCTCCGCGTGGAGGAGCACAGCGGGTGCCGCTGCTCGTTGGTGGAGTCCATCTGGGTGGACACTGAGCGGCTCATGAGCGTGACATCCGTGGTGGAGGAGCTGCAGCGCATCGACGCCTCCAGCCCAGGGGACACGCGTGCTGTCGCCGGGAGCACGGGGGACGGGGGCGGCGCAGCCCGGGAGGAGATGCGGGAGGCCGCCGAGCGCGAGAAGATGACCCTCCTCGCCAGCCGCGGGGCCGTGCCAGGGCGCGGCTGTGGGGGCCAAACATGACCTGCATATTATGAATGGCGTCGCCGTGGGGCAGAGAGAGAGTCTGCGCGACGATGTCAGCACCACGCTTGCAGGGGCGACAGTCTCCTGAACCTGACGCGGGAGACTGACCACAGGGCGGAGAACGTTCGCTCACGGGAAGACACTTCTGGCGCACAGAGTTATACACTATCTACAGAGTTATACCAGAACTCTGTGTTCTGGTGCCGCGCCGGAGGGGCCCGTGGTGGACGGTGAGGCACCGGCGGGGACATCAACGGTACAGTCCCTCTAATACAAACTGACTGAGAACGTTGCCAGCGCTGCCTGGGAGACGGGAGATTTTTGTGTCCAACACAGCTCTGACGCCTTGCCCGCAGGTTGAAGTGCAGTTGTTTAGTTTTGCGTCACTTCAGGCGCTTATATCTATTTTTCTATCAACATAATGAGAGTATCTCCTAAATTACGTACAGTACTATCAAACCTACATGGCAGAGAACAGGATAACACAGAACAAAGCTTCTTCCCGCTCACCCGTCGCTCCGGCGACATGCCTATAAGATAAAATTGAAAAAGAACACCATTATCATGATCATTATCATCATTAGAATAATTGGTGCATTGCCAGTTTGACACCAAATTCACTTTGGTGGATAAAAACATTTCTTTCTGGTGAGTTTTTATGTGTTTTGAATTAATCTGCCTACCGTTTTTGTCGCAAATCACTTTTTTTTTCTAGAAAGCTAACCGTCAGGTTAAGGGGAAAAATCGATGGTCACGTGTTGGTGGTTTTGGGGCTGCTTTTACTTAAATTTGCGGATTTTTGGGTTGATTGTCTTCGAAAGCAAATTACACATTTGCACCCGGTTGTGATAATCCTCAAGGAGGATTATCCAAAGCCTACTGTATACAGTAGTCTTTGGATCATCACAACAATAATTATTATCCTCAAGGAGGATTATCACAACAATTATCTTCAAGGAGGATTATCACGACCGGTCTTTGAGTTGATTAGGACCTCAGCCGTGACCTTTGACTGAGGTCACATCCTACTGACATCCCTATTATTTCCCTAGGGATGAATTATATTGACCTGAGTCATGCCATACCTTCCAAGGCCCACCCCCCATTCAGCCTCTGTCTAACTTCTAAGTCTATAAGGAGAGAGACTCAGAGAGGCTGTCAGACACAGTTTACTCGATCTCTGCTACAGCTGCAGTGATCAGAGGAGGACATCAAATTGCTTGCCTGAGTGACTTGCAATACGAGTTTAGAAAATACACTACATGTCCGTGCATTCATGCATAGAAATAACACGTGTTACAATGAGTTCAACCCCACAGAGGAAATGCTGTCCCTTTTTACAAAGGACATTTATTCCAATGCTGACGAACAGGAGTATGTTGATATACCTGATATATAAATGTTCAGACAAAAAACCCATATAGTATAGCATGTAAGGCATGAATGGGTATGTATACTAATATATATGTATACCTAATTACCTATATAATGTTTTTTATAGGTATATTACTTTTCAAATATTTTGTTTCCTTTTTTGTTATACCTCTGTCAGTTTTCTTGAGCCTCATACATACATAACTGACTATAATATTTTGGGTGGTTTTGTCGCAGTGTTTTGAGACCGAGGTCGCGGTTTTGGGCTGGCTTTGGGATGAGATTGGGTGGGAACACAGTCTGCGATCTGGCAACCCTGTCGGGGCCGCCCTCTCAACAACTCCCCACTCAGTGTGTTGCTGGACCGCGTGCCAGCTGGGGGGTGTGGAGTGTGTTTGAGCATCTCCTCTCCACCACTCACTCACACACTTAACTCTCAACTAAACTGTGCGCTAGTCTAAAGGTCACAAGTGTTGGACGAGTGTATGAAGTGAAGTTTATCAAAGTTTTCAGGCTGTTGTAAAGGGAAGGTTTGACTGCACTCGTATATTTCACGTGTTCAGCCCTAAATACAGGGCGTCACGATGGTAGAGGGAAAGACGCGTTGCCTCGTACCCCTTCACACATTCCATAATGGAGCCACGAAAGAGCCAACAATGCAATGCGTAGCGCCGTCATGGTCCTGATTATGGGATTATGGGTCCATCGTGACCGAGCGCTCGTGACGCGCTCGGCCGAGGCCACGAAAAGTTAGTGCATGCACAAAAAAATCGGGAAGCTCCCCGATTTTTGTACCCAACTCAGCGCTATCGTAAGTCTATCGTGACGTTATCGTTATCTAGTATGTAGCAGCTTCGTGACACTATCGTGATTGTCGCATGTCTATCATGACGATAAAAAAAAAGTTACGCGCGCCTTCATCCCTACCTTCCCCCCCTTTTTTGCACCCCCTTCTGCCTTTTCCCCCCTTTCTCATTCACCTCCACCCACCCCCGACTCTCTATCCCCATACTCCCATCACCACGTGGTGACACCACCCACCCCGTTTTAACCACTCACATCCCACCACCCCCAACAACGCATCCAGATCCCCCCCCCCCCCCGTTTCCCCACCAACACCAACACCCCCTTCTTTATTAAAACCCCCCGTTCCCCCCTTCTCCATCACCCACACAACACTTTCTCCCACCTTCATCTCTACCCCCCCTTCCTTCTCCATCCCCAACGCCCTCCCCCATGTGGGGCATGCTGCTAGCTCTTGACGCTATCGTGATACGTTCATGGCACCGTCATGGCAAATTCGTGGTTATTGTACCTCTATCGTGACGACAAAATGACCGTTAATTTTTCATTCGTGACTTAGTCTAACAGCTATCATGACTCCATCGTGACCATCTTACGACCGTCATGACACATACTTACAGGCAGCGTGACAATGTTGTGAGGCTATTGTGGTCTGCGTTTATCGTGGTCAAATTTAAGGATAGCGTCAATAATCAAATTGGTGGCGCTATCGTGGTTCGATTATGGAATGTGTGAAGGGAGCTTTAGGGAGGAGGAGGAGGAGGAGGAGGAGGACGAGGAGGAGAGGAGGGGAGGGGAGGGAGTGAAGGAGAGGTGGGGGGGAAGGGGGAGTACATGCGTCTTAGGGGGTGTCAATTGGGTGGTGTTTGTATGTACATAGCTCTATTATCCATCCCCTTGCACCCCCATCTCCCACCATGCGGTATTAGGAATGTGGAAATTTATGTCACATACATATATTCAATTTGAGGTCTTACCTATACAAAACCCATCGTCTATCT
>JACEEZ010007298.1:2500-47500 GCA_016584305.1 Chionoecetes opilio | reverse complement strand
CGGTTTCCGTAAAGGGCGATCTACTGGCGATCTTCTAGCTTTCCTAACTGAATCTTGGTCATCCTCCTTTAGGGGTTTCGGTGAAACTTTTGCTGTTGCCCTTGACATATCAAAAGCTTTTGATAGAGTCTGGCACAAATCTTTAATTTCCAAACTACCCTCATTCGGTTTCTATCCTTCTCTCTGTACCTTCATTTTAAGTTTCCTTTCAAACCGTTCTATTGCAGCTACTGTAGACGGACATTGTTCTTCTCCTAAATCTATCAATAGTGGTGTTCCCCAGGGTTCTGTCCTATCACCCACTCACTCTCTTTCTATTATTTATTAATGATCGTCTAAGTCTAACTCAGCCCTATCCACTCCTACGCTGATGATTCTACCCTGCATTTTTCAACGTCATTTATTAGACGTCCAACTCAACAGGAACTAAGTGATTCACGGAGAGATGCCACCGAGCGCCTAACTTCTGATCTTTCTATAATTTCTGATTGGGGCAAAGCAAACCTTGTTTTGTTCAATGCCTCAAAAACCCAATTTCTTCACCTATCTACTCGACAAAACGTACCAGATAACTATCCCCTCTTCTTCAATGACACTCAACTGTCTCCTTCTTCTACAATGAACATTCTAGGACTATCCTTTACTAAAAATCTGAACTGGAAATCTCACATCTCATCCCTTGCTAAAACAGCTTCTAAGAAGTTAGGTGTGCTGTGGCGTCTGCGTCTTTTTTTTTCTCCCTCCCAATTGCTTGCTCTCTACAGGGGCCTTATCCGCCCATGTATGGAGTATGTCTCACATGTTTGGGGGGGATCCACTCATACAGCTCTCGTAAACAGGGTTGAGTCAAAAGCTTTTCGTCTCATCAACTCCTCTCCTCTGACTGACTGTCTTCAATCTTTAAATCACCGCCGCAATGTTGCTTCTCTTGCTCTCTTCTACCGCTATTTTCATGCTCACTGCTCTTCTGAACTTGCTAACTGCATGCCTCCCCCACTCCCGCGGCCTCGCTGCACAAGACTTTCTACTCATTCTCATCCCTATTCTGTCCATCTTCCTAATGCAAGAGTTAATCAGTATCTTTACTCTTTCATCCCTTTCACTGGTAAACTCTGGAACTCTCTTCCTGTTTCTATTTTTCCACTTTCCTATGACTTAAATCTTTTCAAAAGAAGAGTAACAAGACACCTCCCGAACTAAATTGGCCTACCCCTCTGTTTGTATTTTATTCTCTTACTGTCTTCTTTATAGGGACTGGCAACTAAGCGGGCTTTGTGTTACCCAATTTTGGTGTGCCCTTGGCCAGTTCCTTGTGATGAAAAAAAAAAAAAAAAAAAAAAAAAAAAAAATCACCACAATCTCATCACAGTCTCTTAATTGAACCCTGAGCGCCAATCACTACCACGCGTGCCACATTTTTAGTCTATCTTTCTTTTTTTACGATTCAATGTTAGTATCGCAGCCACTGATTACCTCTCCCGGGCAGGTGTGAATGACTTTTTATGGGCTATTAGCGACACCTGACCTCTGCTCGCGCTGCCCAGGTCGTGTCGTTAGGTCACTCTACTACATCCCATTACTGTTATGATTACTATTACTGACATCACCCTCATGATTATCCTTGGCCTGCAACCACCACTAGTCTCTCTCTCTCTCTCTCTCTCTCTCTCTCTCTCTCTCTCTCTCTCTCTCTAGTCGTCTTCCACCATATGGCTGCCTCAAACTAGGTCAAATACACACACACACACACACACACACACACACACACACATACACACACACAACACACCACTACACACACACCACACACACCACCCACACACCATCACCCACTCACCACACTCACACACATATCCCAAACACACACACACACACACACACACACACACACACACACACACACATACACACACACACACACACACACACACACACACACACACACACACACACACACATTTCAGCCATGTGTTGCTTGCCATTAGTGCCTCATGAGCCTATCTGAGTATTCACCATCCCCGCTATAACCACAACCATCACCACAATAACCTCACATAACATCTAACACCATCCTTGCCCTTCTACTACCACCATCATCATCACCATCATCACCACCAATTAATATCCCAAGTTGTACGTTGTAAATTGGTAGTAACACAGACTTTGACGGAATCATTAACACCATTCCTGCCACCACCATTACACCCACTATCAACACCTTTGTAATCACCAGAACCATAATCTAACCTAACCATACCCTAACTGTAACTACCAGCCGTGACGTCCCCTGAGTATGGTGGGTAAAAAGCTCAGAGGGCATCACACCGTCCCATCAACATTCTAAATAGCCTACGTAACAAACCGAAAGAAACGAAACTACCAAATACCTCATGTAATCATGATTCGTTTTATACTTCTTTTTTCTATATGAGGACCATATATCCTATATTTGGTGAGTATTTATCATTGGAACGACCATCACAAGTATACGTGAGCAAAAGTTGAGGGGATATATAGTAGTTACCTAATCAGGCAAATTGCTTCACTGCTTAAACTATCAGGAGAGCTACCTACACAAATTAATTGTTTGTATCTGTATCTCTATCTGCTATATGTATTCCTTAATTAACAATATAAGAGGTAAAATAACACCTCTTAAAGGCTGCAAAGTTGAAGCACCTGCAAACAACCCTCTTACCACAACAAAAATATTCACCTGCTTACAGCCTAACAGCCCTCCTCCCTGCATCGCCTGCTAACAACCTCCTCCCTGCGGTACCATTAAGCATTCTGAGTGATGAGGTGAAGGGACATCGCGTCACGCAGGACACATCATCCCGGGGACTAAATGCTTCCACGTCCAGTCGACTGCCGATCGGTTAGCGAGCGGTCGTGATTCACCGATACACAAACAAACAAGCACACGTACGTACAAACACATACATAGGGGGTTGGTATTGCTCAATGGTAGTATTTTGCGAGCATCAATTAAACTTGTGGGCGTGAACACAACAACAATCAGAGAAAGCGTTGCACCGGCTAACAATGGCACCACTATTATTTGTTTTGCATCATGGAACTTTTCCCGATACAAAACACACACACACACACACACACAAACACACACACACACACAAACACACACACACACACAAACACACACACACGCACACACACACACACACAAAAAAAAAAATACGCACACTCATACACATACGCGTGGGCAAGACCATGGGCGAATGAATGACTCACTCATACACACACAGACATACATGCACACACGCACACACGCACACACATCATAATGCCCACTAATAACAATTTTTATGACTAAAAAAAGTTCAGTCAAACCACACTGACAAAACCAAGTAATGCTACACAAACAATAATTTCCACTTTATCAGGAACAATGTCTTTTTCATTTACACTTCACAGGACTCACTAATACGCTTCATTAAGTGAGGAATTCTTATGGTGATTAAAAAGAATGGTCAAAAGTTCTCAAAAAACGCAAGTGTGTGTGTGTGTGTGTGTGTGTGTGTGTGTGTGTGTGTGTGTGTGTGTGTGTGTGTGTGTGTGTGTGTGTGTGTGTGTGTTGTGTGTGTGAATTGAATTGAACTGAATTGAATTGAATTGAATTGAATTGAATTGAATTGAATTGAATTGAATTGAATTGAATTGAATTTATTGGGTAAGCTCAGACTTTATAAAAAAGTATGGAGCACAGCTCCCAGAGGATTGAACAATTTAAATCATACAAATATAATGTTACATAACTAAGCAAAAAAAATAGAAACAAAAAACAAACAAAAAACAGGTATCAAGAAAAAAATAATTGGAAAATACTAATGACTAACTCTACATAATACTCATCTAAACATACTTAGCACTGACACCAAAAATAAAGATAAATTCTTAATTACTTTTACATTGGTGTTTTGCATCAACGAAATATATTTGAAATTTGTTGGCCTATATGTATAATAATTTGGTATATACATGTCACGTAACCTCACAATTTCAGTGTTATTACATTTAAAAAGGACATGAAACTCATCTTCTACAACTCCAGCGTCACACTTGTTACAGATCCGATCTTCTCTATTTACACCTTCATATCTACCAGCATTTACAGGCAATCTGTTATTACTAGTTCTTAATCTAGTCACCATGATTCGGCTGCTCTTCTGTAAATTTACAATGTACCATTCCATGCCATAATCTAGCTTAAACAGCTTGTAGCTGCTACATAAAGATTTTGTTACTAAGTTGCCATGCCAAGTTGCAATCTACTGGTCTTTCAATCTCAATTCCACAGCCTTTTTAACCCATGTTATGTTAGGGACATCTTGCAACAACCACATACCTGACATACCACATTCATTACAAATATTTTTGATACAGGCTAACCATGGAGAGGTATAAATCCCTAACCTATCCAACTGCAATAAACATTGATACATTATATAGCTATATTTTGTTTCTTTTCCTGAAATTAGCTTAGACCAATATCCTATCATTCTGCTCTTTATATGTATGCCAAGTGGAAATACTCCAAGTTCGCCATATACCATGTCATTACTAGAATTTTTATGAACTCCTAGTAACTGTTTTAAGAATTTCAGATGCAATGTTTCTAACTCGCTAATGATATTATATCCCCAGATCTCAGATGCATAAGTCAGTATAGGTAGTACCATGGTATTAAAAAGTTCAATCTGCATGTCAACTGGCAAGTCAAACTTCCTACACTTACCTATCAATGAGTACATGGCTCTTGTTGCCTGTTCTTTAAGCTCCAGCTCACCTTTACGAAACCTTCCATTGTAATTAAAAAAACACACCAAGATACTTATAGTCCTCTAAAAACCTCAATGTTTTCACCACCAAATTCAAATGCATAATTATCTAGGTTAGCTTTTTCCCCTACTAAACAGGACTATTTTGTTTTTGTCCCCAGTTAAGCTTCAATTTCCATTCATTACAATACAAATTCAGAGCAATCAGTTGCCTGCTTCTTCCTTCCACACTGTCACAGAATATGATTGTATCATCTGCATACATTAGAACAAGAAGTTTTAGATATGAATTTAAGAAATCATCACCAAAATTTACATAATTACAATTATATTCAAGTAATTTACTTTCAAGATCATTAATATAAAAGCAAAAAGCCAATATGTTGTGTGGTGTGTGTGTGTGTGTGTGTGTGTGTGTGTGTGTGTGTGTGTGTGTGTGTGTGTGTGTGTGTGTCTGATTTCTTAAGAGTGGTGAAACGACCAAGGGAAAATGAAAATAGAAAAGAGAGAGAAAGAAAGAGAGGGAGAGACAGAAAGAAAGAGATAGCTTTGAGAGAGAGAGAAAAGAGAGAGAGAAGAAGAGAGAGAGAGAGAGAGAGAGAGAGAGAGGGGAGAGAGAGAGAGAGAAGAGGGGAGGAGAGAGAGAGAGGGGAGGAGAGAGAGAGAGAGAGGGGGAGGAAGAGAGAGAGAGAGAGAGAGAGAGAGAGAGAGAGAGAGAGAGAGAAGAGAGAGAGAGAGATGAGAAGTAGAGAAAGATGAAATACGAGAAGGATGAGGAGATAATATGAGAAGAGACATATGTGGAGGAGGAGAAGGGGTCGGAGCCCTTGAATGGGGAATTTTCTTAAGCCAGATGAATTACGAGCAGAATGAGGAAAGATATTGTTTTTTGGAGAGAAGTGTGGTCAAGCCCCGGTCCAGAAAACACCGTGATACATTGGGCGAGTGCACTTAATGAGTGTTTTTTTTAAAATGCCGCCAAAAAAAAAAATACACCCAATAATTATGAAATTTTTAAATTTCGTTTTGCTGGTGCATTGATGGTGGGCAGATACCCAACAACATCTTCTGAGATTGATTCTTGGTCCCTTGTTTTGATATTAAACCCAGTCCAACTTGGGATTGTCTGACAGTCGGATTTTGTTTGTCTTGCAAGGACCCAGACCAGATTCTTGTACCGGCGACCTGAGCAGACTCTTGTGCTTCTAGGATGTGGCTCTCGTTGGTTGGTAGAGGCTGTGGACCTACACGTGCACAGGCTAAATAGACTTCAAGCTCTTCGTGTTCAATGTTGACTGATCTTTGTTTCAGTTTGTCAATGCGTGGAAGTTCAGGCCTGGGTGGATAAGGTCCATAGAACTTAGTCTGGACCGCTATTCCGTTGACTCGATGGATGTTACCTTTTCCAGTAAGTTGTCTCCTCCAGTCTGTCTATATTATCCCATGCAAGATTTGTGAAGACATGGGGCTTGATGGAGAGTGGTAGAACAGCTCTCTGGTTGAAGCCCATTGCCAACTTCTGCAGACACAGAGCGGTATCATTCTCTTCCAGCTGGTCATAAGACACCCCATGTCCAAACTTATTCAGTATCCGAATGACCTCAGTGTTTCCAGTGAGTGCTTTTACCGCATAAGGAAGCAGGAAATGTTTTGGTGGTTATACTGCCCACGTGTAACAGCGATATATATGTCCTGGCTAAATGACTCGACAAGAATAGCAGTCCTTTGGGATTTATTCGTAGTACTAGTTGTATCTCCAGTGAGGAGCCCGACCAGAAATCGCTGTAACTCATTTGGTATGGCGATATGAGTAGCTACATCAGACGGATGATATGGCCACGGGGTGAAAATCATGTCCTTCTTGATGGCCGTTCGGATATGTGACGAAGTCTGATCTATGATCTTGTTGATATCTGTAGACTTTGCCTTCCAAAGCTTGAGCTCCCTATGTAGATTTTGATTTTCCAAGACAACATCCTTTAATGAGACACAGCATGGAACCATCAACAACTTTCCCTTGTCGTCGGAAAATATTTCTACTGCACTCCAAGCTCGGATTTCAGTCTTCTGTGCATATTCTTCTTTGTTGAATCCTTCAGAAGATTAACTCCACCAGACAACATTAATGATTCCAATTTTGTGGTCAAGGAGGTGACTGGTATAATCCTCTTGTTGGGATAATATCTTCTCTGATGTATTCGAAAAGTTCTTGGTAAGCTTCTCCTTCAACCTTGTGATACAGTATAAATTCATCTGTTACTTTCTCTTCTTCATTCTCATTGCTGTCCTCTTTGTTCCTAGTGTAATTCCTATAGCATGAAGCGTGGTAGTGTGCCTCTGCGGCAACAATGTCTCTACTGGTTAGTGCTATCATCCTGCCGTCTGCATTTCTGACGGCACTCTCTCTTAGTGTTTGATCTACTCTCAGTTGTGAAGCTAGCGTAAGTGTTTCACGTGTATTGGAGTGCTTTTTGAACTTGACCTTGCTACAGAATACGCAGATCGGAGCATAAACTCTTGATTCATGTGTTGATGTTCTGGAAGACTTTTTTGGAGGACAGTCACTACTACCAGATAGATCACTACTACATTCACCTGCTTTACTTTTCAGAGTTTCCAAGTCTCTTTTCATGGTGAACATGCTTCTACATTTCGATGATAGAATATAATTGGAACTTCTTTGTCCTGAAGCGTTTTTGAAACGTCTAGAATGGGGACATGGTTCTGACTTTGGCGGCTTCAAGTAAGGTTAACCAGGAGGCATGGCTTTGAGGACTGACAAAATGTTCATCTCCGTCGGATACTGCCTGGTGTATGATGCACAGTTTCTTGGCGGGTGCCTGTGGCGTTTCCATGTTAACGGACATTCCAGGCTCCTACGTTGAAGTTCCACAGCTACCACGACACCGGATTCTGGTCCCGGATTCTTCTCTACATCACCAGCCTTCAACAATAGCTTCGAGAGGTTAGTCGGCTGCTACTCTACCTCTCCACTCCAAAAACCCGACTTTCTCTGAACGCACGACCTGCGGGCCGGCTGGTCTTCCGGCAGTGGTGGTCTCCTCGAGGGTCTCCAACGTCGCCAGTCGATCGTCCGGTCCGTCTCTCGCCGATGAAATACGACACCTGAAAAAGAATTTTTTTTTAAATTATATGTATGTATATTTATATAATTATATAATATACAGTTTGGAAAAGGGGGATAACTCCCATAAAGCTGCCACTGCCACAATGCTATCACATGTTTTCTAACTCTAGGCATTTATACCTTCCCAAAAAACACTATTAGCATTCTCGCCCTAATTTGATACCGACCAACCCCCCAGGCTGATCGCCTAAGAGGGATAAGGACAATGGAGGAGGAGGAGGAGGAGGAGGAGGAGGAGGAGGAGGAGGAGGAGGCTCTCTTCAATCCAGGCTTTCTCTACTCAAGTCGTTAGATCTCAGGGTGCTTCATCATTGGCTTCTCTCTTTTAATATTTAAACAGTGATCTCTCTCTCTTTCTTTCTTTTTTCCTTTTTCTCTCTCTCTTTCTCTCTCTCTCTTTCTTTCTTTCATGGCTTAGCAGATTTCTATCCACAAATAACTTTCTATAAACGAACCACATTAACAAACATTGTATTTTCTTCCTACGTTCACACAGACACACACACACACACACACACACACACACACACACACACACACACACACACACACACACACACACACAGTATTGTAACTTATAGGAGCTGTGCTCCATACTTTATTTATAAAGTCTGAGCAATAATAAATTCTATTCTATTCTATTCTATTCTATTCACACACACACACACACACACACACACACACACACACACACACACACACACACACACACACGCGCGCGCGCACACGCACACGCACACATAACACACACACACACAGCTTCAGATGCTTTCATGAAAACGTACAAAGTCTTTACCAAAAGTCTGAAATAAGGGTCCGTGTTTGGTGGGCCGAAGGCCCACCAACACAGGTGGTGGGCCGAAGGCCACCAACAGCCCTCCGCAGGAGCTAGCCAAAAAGTCCGCCCGGAGGGCGGCTTTGCGGCTAGTTATACATACAAGTCCTTCTGTAGTTTAAGACGTCGTTGTGTTTGTACAAGGTAATGAGGCCCAGTTTTTGTTTATTGTCTTGTGTGTGTGTGTGTGTGTGTGTTGTGTGTGTGTGTGTGTGTGTGTGTGTGTGGTGTGTGTGTGTGTGTGTGTGTGTGTGTGTGTGTGTGTGTGTGTGTGTGTGTGTGTGTGTGTGTGGACTGTGTGTGTGTGTGTGTGTGTGTGTGTGTGTGTGTGTGTGTGTGTGTGTGTGTGTGTGTGTGTGTGTGTGTGTGTGTGCATGTGTGTGTGTGTGTGTGTGCTTATGTGTGTGTGTGGGGGGGGAGGTGGCAGACAAACCTGAAAAGACGTACCATGTGGGAGGCAATTAATTACTCGGCCACGCAGAAGGTACATAAATATGCGTAAGTGGAAAAGGTAGAGGATATGCATGTGAAAAAAGATATAAAAATACACATGGAAAATAAAGAGAAGAAAAACTGCACGTGGGAAAGGTGAAGTAAACTACAAGTGGAAAGGAAAACTAATACACATGGAAATAAAGAAAAGACAAACTGCACGTGGAAAAGGAGACGAAAAACTGCACGTGATAAAAGGAGAAGACAAATTGTCCAAGGGAAAAAAGAAGAGAAATTCCACATGAGCAAAAAGAGAAGAGAAAATCCACTTCGAAAATTAGAGAAACTTCAATTGGAAAACGAAAATAGAATTTGTAGTCGGAGAAGAAGAGACCTTGGCACATGGCAGAGAATAGATCAAACATGGAAAAAAACCTATTGAAGTCATGGAGGGTGTGTGGGTGTACCGACATACATACACACAAGTCACAACCTTCTTCTTCTTCTTCTTGTGACCTTTTAGTATCGATTCATAGGTCCTCTTCAACTTCGTCTCCTTAGTTAACAATCTTGTCAACTCTTCCCTTGGCTATTTATATTTGCTACTTCTATTGACTATAGATTGTGGCGATGTGGTAAGTTCGCGGTGTGTCCTGGAAAGCCTCGTGCGCTGCGTCTCCTCTCCTCCCTCTCCTGACGTCTCTCTAGAGGATGCCCGCGTTCTGGTCTCCTAGTAAAGTGACCTTGTTTATTTTACCTTGTTTAGTCCCTTGATCCTACATATCATTAAAGGTCGGGGCAGGTGAGGGCCGGAGGGTTTGTGCCACACTCCCGCCGCGTTGTCAAAAGGCTTCACATTAATGTTTTAAGCTCAGAGTGAGAAAAGCTGCGTAATTATTGTGAAAGCTTATCTGTATGTTGGAATGCGTGATGGAGAAAAACCCGCGAAGAAGCAGTAGCACTTTATTTCTCTAACGTTTCGACTAAGTCTTCTCCAGAGAGAATGAGACAAGCTTACAGATACACATGCTTATATCTGTATGTGCTTTTTATCTACGTATCAGACTGTAGCGTATATGTCATATATTTATACATTTACTTACATATCTATCACATATTTTTCTTGTTCAGATTAATTAATTATGATTACCTGAAGCTCCGTCGCTCTGTCCTCTTGTATAAAACGATACTTGGACACCGTTTCTTTTTCGATATATTTTTGTCCTCCGCTGATCTATCTTCATCTATTTACGATAAAAGATAAAAAAAGAGGTGAAAGAAAGGAGAAATACATGTCAGCTTTTCGTTTACCTTCACAGTGATAAGACCAAACGCTTTCATTAAGAAAAAAACTAATTGCCGAAAATGTGCAAGTGGTGTGACTGACCAGGTGCATGATACAAGGGTTGCTTGTTAAGGTGGACCTCCATCCTTGTGCTCTCATTCGATCCGATTCATGATTTGTATTTCCTTCCCAGCAGATCATTTACTTTGGCACCACTGGGTGCATGCTGTCTATTTGCGCGTCCATAACCGACCATGTTGTCACACACACACACATACACACTTATACACACACTGATACGATGGTCAAGTGAATGGAGCGTTGGCCTGCCATTCAGTGGTTAGCCGGTTCGAATCCTCGCTCGCTCACGGGGATTTTTCTGACAAATTCGGACGTCTACTATCCCCCTTGAGCAAGGGGATGGGGGTGTGTGGTCCCAGCATTACCCTAAGATCGGTAATAATGAGCTCTAAGCTCACTCCGGGTGTGAGAAATTGGCGATCGCGAGTCCGATTCGCGTGGACAAGACCATGGATGAATAACACACACAAACCCACACACACAAACATAACATATGGCCAGGTTCGTCTGGGGCCACGTGAATATTTAAGGGGATCCACGATATTTACTTTTCACGGGAGAAGCACGGGAGGAGGAGTGGGGGGGGGGGGCAAACATCCCTGAGGAGGAGGAGGAGGAGGGGATCCAAATATAGTTGTCATAGAAATTGACACATAAATGTAGCTTTGTCAAAATGAGGCATAATATTATGTAAGGTTTTCTTTGTCGATATGAAAGACAATTTCCATTCTTCACAATCTTTTATTTACCGTCACACACACACACACACACACACACACACACATACACACACACACACACACACACACACACACACACACACACACACACACACAGACAGACAGACAGACAGACAGACAGACACACACACACTTGGCTTCTCGTATGAATGAAATATTTATCACTAAAACTTCTTGATGCAATATTCCTGTGTGTGTGTTTGTGTGTGTGTGTGTGTGTGTGTGTGTGTGTGTGTGTGTGTGTGTGTGTGTGTGTGTGTGTGTGTGTGTGTGTGTGTGTGTGTGTGTGTGTGTGTGTGTGTGTGTTGACATGGTCCTGGTGTGTTTGTTTGCAGTGAGATAATTAAGTCTTCTTTTCTTTTCATTCTTTTCATTCTTTTCAGCCTCACTTTTTCTCCCTCCTACCATCTAGTATCAGGGACTGCGGTAGCAATATATATGTAGGAATGGGAGTGGCTTAAATGCTTGACCTATACATAAAGTACGGCAGCAAGCACCCAAATCAAAGGTAAAACCCTCCTTTGGGGAGGCGGTAGCAGAGTGGTTAGCCGAGTGGTGTTCTCGAAGACCCGAGTTCGATCCCGAGTGAGACCCATAAATCCACTTAAAATATTTCTTCACCGTCGAGTGGCCTAAGTACACCCACATGCTGTCCATTAACTCTACCTTCGATTGCGAGTGCATCGGATGACACAGTGGGGCGGCATGAGCCTCTAATCACAGGCGTCACTATAAAAATCCTGCCTGCGCCACCACGGGCGCGGGCCAACCATCACAGCCCTGAAGTGAGCCTCCAGGGCCTACCATCCGAGCCCTGGAGGTCACTGCCAAGGACCAAGGACCAAGGACCAACGACCAAGGATGAATAAGTCATCAAAATGTTGCTCTTATCCTGACGACTTAAAAATGAAACAGTCTTAAAATGTCATGCGAAAGATGGAAGGCTAAACACTAAAATCAGAACATAGCTGACTGACCGATCGAATGATTGCAATCTACGCAGCGGACTCGTAAACTTTCAAAGCTGGCAAATGTAAATGTGTGAGAAAAATTATAGAAACTAGTAACAAGAAAAATATTCATAAATGTTCAAGATGAAGAGACGGATGAAGGAGAGAAACAAGAACAGGGAAGGATGAACTATATGTCACCCATTCCTGCATTCCACCACTGAATGAGAACAACGGTGTGCTAGTGGCATAGGAATAGTGGCTGTAGGAATAGTGGCATAGGAATAGTGGCATAGGAATAGTGGCATAGGAATAGTGGCCGTAGGAATAGTGGCATAGGAATAGTGGCATAGGAATAGTGGCATAGGAATAGTGGCATAGGAATAGTGGCATAGGAATATGGCATGGAATAGTGGCATAGGAATAGTGGCTGTAGGAATAGTGGCATAGGAATAGTGGCTGTAGGAATAGTGGCGTAGGAATAGTGGCATAGGAATAGTGGCATAAGAATAGTGGCTGTAGGAATAGTGGCATAGGAATAGTGGCGTAGGAATAGTGGCATAGGAATAGTGGCATAGGAATAGTGGCTGTAGGAATAGTGGCATAGGAATTGTGGCATAGGAATAGTGGCATAGGAATAGTGGCTATAGGAATAGTGGCATAGGAATAGTGGCATAGGAATAGTGGCATAGGAATAGTGGCATAGGAATAGTGGCATAGGAATAGTGGCTGTAGGAATAGTGGCATAGGAATAGTGGCATAGGAATAGTGGCATAGGAATAGTGGCATAGGAATAGTGGCGTAGGAATAGTAGGTAATATACATAGATTAGTATATATTTCATCCATTCCAGTTCTTGTTTGTCATTTCTCCATTTGTAATTTTTAAACAAATTGAAATAGAAATGCTCATCACTAGTGTACGTATCTATCATTTGTAATTATTTACAGTAAATATATATACAATGTATGTCTGTATAGAATGCATGTACGAATAACGATTTTCCCTCCCTCCCTCCCTCTCTCCCTCTCTCTCTCTCTCTCTCTCTCTCTCCATACCTCAACACCGCCACTTTCACCGTCACATTATTCATGGCTACCATTGCCTCGCAATCGCTTCGTGTGGACGTGGACGCTTCGTGGTCCTGGTGGAAAAGCCGACGTGAGTTTCGACAGGGGATGCTTGCAGCCTATGTTGATCTCAAGAAGGCGTTTGACTCAGTGCATCGTGAGTCACTCTGGGATCTTCTGCGACTTCGAGGGATTCCTGCAAGGACTATTGGTTTGATAACTGGTCGTTATTCTGGGACTGAGAGTGCTGTGAGTGTGGGGCAGGTGTATCCGGCTTCTTTCCTGTGAATACAGGAGTGAGGCAAGGGTGCGTCCTTGCCCCATCACTTTTCAACGCTTGTATGGACTGGGTATTGGACAAGGTTGTAGATCAAAGTGATTGTGGGAGCATCCGTTCGGCAACACCAAGATCACTGATCTTGTTTTTGCCGATGATGCGAAATCTTTGCTGAGTCGCTGGAGGTCCTGGGGGATGGCTCTCGAGGCGCTGCAACGAGGAGGCAAAGCCTTTGGGACTTGAGGTCTCCTGGCTCAAGACCAAGGTCCAGGGGGTTTGGAGACCTACTAGATGAAGCAGTAACGTCCTGTTTCATGCGTGTGGCGGAGGACTTGAGATCTTGGAAAGTTTTACATACCTTGGTAGGGGCAGTCCATAATGACGGCGGGTCACGTCAAGAAGCCTTACGGCGGTTTTGGCATAGCCCACGGTGTTATGGCCCTCGCTCAGGGGGAGTAATTTGGCGTTGTCGGTACCTGTGCAGGGGACAAAGATCCGAATCTTCAAGTCGCTTGTGATCCCTGTCTTACTCTATGGTTGTGAGACATGGACACTAAATAGTGACTTTTAAGAGACGAATCAATGCCTTTGGTAATAAGTGTCTTCGCAGAATCATGGGGTATCGCTGGGGTGATTACGTGTCAAATCAGCGATTTGCACCGTGAGACTGAATCGAGGCCTATTACCTGCATAGTCCGTCAGCGCCAACTTCGGCTATATGGGCATGTGGCACGTACCCTGAAACCGATCCTTCCCATCGGGTTGTATCTGTAAGAGACATCCGGCGTGGAGGAGGCCAAGGGGGCGCCCCACAAGGCTCATGGGTGGGGCAAGTTGATGTTTCTTGTCGGAGCTGCTTGGTATGGGAAGGAGCCTGCATGGGAACTCGCGCGTGGTGACCCCCGGGAGTGGCGTCGTAGGGTGGGCGAGGCGACGCGCCCCCCCGGCGTATGCCCCCAATGATTGATTGATGATTTGCCTCGCACATTGCCACTGGCTCTCAAGGCTCAGGGGAAGGAACAATACGGGGCCGTGATTGGTCCAGCGGAGGGACAGGGGCAGGGGGTGGCAGGGGCGGCAGGGGCAAATAAGGTACTCGTACTTGTCTTTCTGGCAGGAGGGAGAGGGATAAGGGGGGGAGGGCAAAGTCGTAAGAGATTGGCTTTGATTTTTCCTTTATTTTTTTTCTTTCCCGGCAGGGAGGGGGAGGAGGAAAAGGTCGCAAGAGATTGGCCTTGATTTTCGCTTGTTTTTCTTTATTTCCAGTTTCTCACTTTTTGAGTCGAGATTTTATGGGTGGTTTTTTTACGAGCGAAGCGCGAATCGCTCGTGAGTCCTCGGTGGAGACGGGATTTTTCTCACTTAAGCGGGGCCCACCCGACCCGACCCGACCGCCGAACCGTCACGCTTTTCAGGAGCTTATATCTTTGGAATCCCGCTTCCGATTGACAAGCGGTCTTCGCCAACTGATAGCCCCATTCAATCCCTATTTGTGTTGACATTTTTTCTCATNCCCTCTCTCGACTTCCTCAAGGAAGTGACCTTGTTTATTTTACCTTGGTTTAGTCCTTGACCCTGTATTTAATTAAAGGTCGGGCGGTGAGGGCCGGAGGGTTTGTGCCACACTCCCGCCGCGTTGTCAAAGGCTTCACATTAATGTTTTAAGCTCAGAGTGAGAAAAGCTGCGTAATTATTGTAAAAGCTTATCTGTAGTTGGAATGCGTGATGGGAAAAAAACCCCTGGAAGAAGCAGCAGCACTTTATTTCTCTAACGTTTCGACTAAGTCTTCTTCAGAGAGAATGAGAAAAGCCTTACAGATCCCACATGCTTAATCTGTATGTGCCTTTTATTACGTATCAGACTGTAGCGTATATGTCATTTTTTTATACATTTACTTACATATCTATCACATATTTTCTTGTTCAGATTAATTGTTTATGATGACCTGAAGCTCCACCGTTCTATCCTCGTTTATAAAATGATATTTGGGGACACTTTTTTTTTTCCGCTCTATTTTGTCCTCCGCTGATCTATCTTCATCTTTTTACAATAAAAGATAAAAAAGAGGTGAAGAAAGGAGAAATACATGTCAGTTTTTTCGTTTTACCTTCACAGTGATAAGACCAAACGCTTTCATTAAGAAAAAAAAAAATTGCCGAAAATGTGCAAGTGGTGTGACTGACCAGGTGCATGATACAAGGGTTGTTGTTAAGGTGGACTCCACCTTGTGCTCTCTTTCGATCCGATTCATGATTTGTTTTTCCCTTTCCCCCAGCAGATCATTTACTTTGGCACCACTGGGTGCATGCTGTCTATTTGCGCGTCCAAAACCGACCATGTTGTCACACACACACATACACACTTATACACACACTGATGCGATGGTCAAGTGAATGGAGCGTTGGCCTGCCATTCAGTGTTAGCCGGTTTGAATCCTCGCTCGCTCACGGGATTTTTCTGGCAAATTTGGACGTCTACTATCCCCCTTGAGCAAGGGGCTGGGAGTGTGGTCCCAGCATTACCCTAAGATCGTAATAATGAGCTCCAAGCTCACTCCGGGAGTGAAAAATTTGGGCGATCGCGAGTCCGATTCGCGTGGAAAAGACCATGGATGAATAACATACAAAAACCCACACACACAAACATAACATATGGCCAGGTTCATCGGGGGCCACGGGAATTTTTAAGGAGATCCACGATATTTACTTTTACGGAGAAGCAAGGGGGGGGGGGGGCAAAATCCCTGAGGAGGAGGAGGAGGGACCCAAAATTTTAGTTGTCATAGAAATTGACACATAAATGTAGCTTTGTCAGAATGAGGCATAATAATTATGAAAGTTTTTCTTTGTCGATAGAAAGACAATTTTCCCATTCTTCACAATCATTTATTTACCGTCATACACAGAGGACCTCTCTCTCTCTCTCACACACACACACACACAAAAACACACACACACACACAAAACCACAAAAACTCAACATACCCCCAAAAACCAAATTCGACAAACCGCCCCCTTGGTTGTCGTTGTGTTTGGTTTGGTTTTGGGGTTTCCTGGTGGTGTGGTGGTGTGTGTGCGTGGTGGTGGTGGTGCGTGGTGGTGGTGGTGTGTGGTGTGTGGTGTGTGGGGTGTGTGTGTGTGTGTGTGTGTGGGGTGTGTGGGGGGTGTGTGTGTGTGTGTGTTTTGTGTGTGTGTGTGTGTGTGTGTGTGTTTGTGGTGTGTGTGTGTGTGTTGTTTTGGTGGTGTTTTTGTGTTGACATGGTCCTGGTGTGTTTGTTTGCAGTTAGAAAATTAAGTCTTTTTTTTCTTTTCATTCTTTTCAATTTTTTCAGCCTCACTTTTCTCCCCCCTACCATCTAGTATCAGGGACTGGGGTTTAGCAATATATATGTAGGAAATGGGAGGGGCTTAAATTGCTTGACCTATACATAAAGTATGGCAGCAGGCACCCAAATAAAAGGTAAAAACCCTCCTTTGGGGAGGCGATAGCAGAAGGGGTTTTAGCCGAGTGCGTTCTCGAAGACCAGAGTTCGATCCGAGTAAAAACCCATAAATCCACTTAAAATATTTATGCCCGTCGAGTGGCCTAAGAAAAACCCACATGCTGCCCATTAACTCTACCTTCGATTGCGAGTGCATCGGATGACACAGTGGGGTGGCATGAGCTTCTAATCACAGGCGTCACTATAAAAATCCTGCCTGTGCCACCACGGGCGCGGGCCAACCATCACAGCCCTGAAGTGAGCCTCCAGGGCCTACCATCCGAACCCGGAGGCCATTGCCTACAGGCGCTATAGGCATAGATGTTTAAAAAAAAAAATATATATATGTATATTTTGTATATATATTTTTTTTTAAACATCTATGCCTATAGCACCTGTAGGCAATGGCCTCCAGGGTTCGGATATATTAAAATATTTTTTTATATATATATATATAATATATATTTACAGATAGCCCTATTTATGATAAGTACAAGCTACCCTTTGATTTCAGCTCACTTTTACTGATGTCGGAAAACGTTTATCGAAAATAATTTAAATTTAAACTTTCTTTTTCTTTTTTCTCTTTTTGCCTTTAGTCCCTTTAACTCACGAACCAGAAACGACATGGATGAATAAGTCTCAAAATGTTTCTCTTATCCTGACACGAACTTAAAAAGCTTAAATGTCAAGCGAAAGATGGAAGGCTCAAAACTAAAATCAGAACATAGCTGACTGACCGATCGAGTGATTGCAGGAGCTAGCCAAAACGTCCGCCCGGAGGGCAGCTTTGCGGGTAGTGAATAATATACTTCTTCTTTCTCTGGACTTTTCCGAACACACTTTGCGCTCAACATTTTCCTTGTATAATGTAATACGCATATTTTATGTTCATACGTTTATGTATGTACTAGCCGCAAAGCCGCCCTCCGGGCGGACTTTTTGGCTAGCTCCTGCGGAGGGTATTGGTGGGCCTTCGGCCACCACCCTGTGTTTGGTGGGCCTTCGGCCCCCAAACATGGACTCTCCAGATAGCCCCTTCTAACTTTCCTGAAATCATGGAAAGTAGAAATGTATGTATTCCCCCCACCCATTCATCACCCATTACCCCTCACCCCCCCCCATTCACTCACCCATTACCCATCACCCCCCACCCATTCACTCACCCATTACCCATCACCCCCCACCCATTCACTCACCCATTACACATCACCACACACCCATTCACTCACCCATTACCCATCACCACACACCATTCACTCACCCATTACCCATCACCCCCCCCCCCATTCACTCACCCATTACCATCACCCCACCCATTCATCACCCATTACCCATCACCACACACCCATTCACTCACCCATTACCATCACCCCCACCCATTCCCTCACCCCACCCATCACACCCTACCCCTACACATTCATCACCCATTACCCATCCACCCCCCCCCATTCACTCACCCATTACCCATCACCCACACCCATTCACTCACCCATTACCAACACACACACCCATTCACTCACCCATTACCCTCACCCCCCAACCATTCACTCACCCATTACCCCTCACCACACACCCATCCCCTCACCCATTACCCATCCCCCCCACCCATTCACTCACCCATACCCCTCACCACCACCCATTCACTCACCCCTTACCCATCACCCCCCACCCATTCACTCACCCATTACCCTTTCACCACCACCCATTCATAAACCCATTCCCCACACCCCCCACCCTTCCCCACCCCCCACCCATCACCCCCCCCCAACCCATCCCCCCCAAAACCCATTCATTTAAACCTTCCCATCACCCCCACCCATTACCCTTACCCACCCCACCCATTCCTCACCCATTCCCCCATCACCCCCCCCCTTTAAATTTTCCCAAATTCTCCCAAACCCTTTTTTCACCCCCTTTTAACCTAATACCCCAAAAAAAGAAAATAAATTATTCACATTCAAACCCTTAACCCCCCCTTTCACCATTCCCAAAAATGGCCCTAATTGAAATTTTTTTTCCCAACCGAACCTTCCAACAAAAAAAAAAAAAGGGACGGACACCAAAAACCTTTCCCTTTAATTTTAAAGATTCCAAAAATTTTTCCATATGATTGTTTGCGCCACCAACCAACCCCAAAACACACACACACACACACAACAACAGAAAACCCCCTTTTCCCCCAAGAAAGAGGGGGACGATTTTTTTTAAAGGGCCGGCGAACCACCCCCAAAACAACAAAACCCCCACCACACACCACCCCCACCCCACGCCCCCCACACAACACAACACACACACACACACCACACACAAAAAAAAACCCCACACACCACACACACACCACACACTCACTTACAGAGGTAACAGCAATCACCCCAATTTGTGTAATGGTAATGCTATTTTTACATTTTCCCAAAAGAGAGACTGTGTTTGTGTGTGTGTGTGTTGTTGTGTGTGTGTGTGTGTGTGTGTGTGTTGTTGTTTTGTTTTTGTGTTTTTTTTTTTATTTTTTTTTAACCTATATTGCTTTTTCCTAGTTGTTTTTTAAACAGGGCCTGGCTATACTCGTGTGGTCCCGTTCCGATCTACATTTGCCCAGCCCTTTCTTTCAATTTATCCAGTGGGGTTTTGTGGGGTGGGTGTGTGTGTTTTGTGTGTGTGGGGTGGGGGTTGGGGGTGCGTGCGTGCGTGCGGCGTGCGTGCGTGGGGGTGGGGGTTGCGTGCGTTGCGTGGTTGCGGCGTGCGTGCGTGGTGTGTCCCGGTGCGTTGCGGAAGGTGGGGGAAGGGGTGAAATATCCCAAACTCTCAAGCGGCGGGGGGCAGGGCTGTCGTGGCGGCCCTGAATGTTTGATGCTGAATGCGGGATTTGTGTGTGGGGGAAAGGCCTGCTCCCGTCTTGACGGTGAGTGTGCCCAAATAGGCTTTGGCATCCCGGGGGGGGGAAATGTTTTTGGTGTTATTTTAGAGAAAGGGGGGGTTTAATAAAGGAAGAATATTTTTGTTTTTTTTTTAAAAAAAAGGGGGGGGGAAAAAAAAAAAAAAAGAAAAGGAAGGGAAAAGGGGGGGGTTTTTTTTTTTTTAGAGAATGGGGGGGAAAAAAAAGGGAAAAAAAAATTTTTTTTTTTTTTGAAAAAAAAGGGGGGGGGGGGGGACCCGGGAAAAAAACGGGAAAAGAAAAAAAAAGCCCTTTTTTGGAAAAAAACCAAAAGGGGGGAGGGGGGGGGTTTTTTCCGGCCCCAAAAAACCCCCAAAAAAGGGGGGGGGGGGAAAAAAACCCCCCCCAAAAATTTTTCATTTTTTAATTTTTTTTTTTTTTTTATTTTAAAAATTTTAAAAAATAATATTAAAATTTTTTTTTAAAAAAAAAATTTTTTTTAAAAAAAAGGGCCCCCTTTTCCTTTTTTCCCCTTTTTTTTTTTTTAAAAAGGGGAAATTTTTTAAAATTTTTAAATTTTAAAAATTTTAAACCCCAAAAAAAAAAAAAATTTTTTTTTTTTTAAAAAAAATTGGAAAAAGGGGGAAAAAAAATTTTGGGAAAAAAAGGAAAACCCCAAATTTTTGGGGGGGGGGGGAAGGGAATGGGGGGGGAAAAAGGGGGGGGGGGGGGAAAAAAAAAAAAAGGGGGGGGGGGGGGAAAAAAAGGGGGGGGGGGGGGGGGGAAAAAAAAAAAAATTTTTTTTTTTTGTTGGGGGGGGGTTTTTTTTTTTTTGGGGGGGTTTTTTTGGGGTTTTTTTTTTAAAAACCCCCCCCAAACCAAAAAGGGGTTTTTTAAAAACCCGGGGGGGGGGAAAAAAAAAGGGGAAAAATTTTTTTTTTTTAAAAATTTTTTTAATTTTTAAAAAAGGGTTCAAGGGAAAAAAAAAATTTTAGGGGGGGTTTGGGGCAAAAGGGGGTTTTTTTTTTGGGGGGGTTTTTGGGGGGTTTTGGGGGTTTAGGGGGGGAAAGGGGGGGGGGGGTTTTTTTGGGGGGGAAAAAAAGGGGGGGGGGGTTTTTTTTTTTGGGGGGTTTTTTTTTTTTGGGGGTTGGGGGCCCCCCGGGGGTTTTTTAAAAGAAAAATGGGGCCCGGGAAAAAAACCCAAAAGGGTTTAAAAAAAAATTTTTTTTTTTTTTTAAAAAAAAATTTGGGGAAAAAAAAGGGAAAAAAATTGGGGAAAAAATTTTTTTTTTTTCGTAAAAGGGGGGTTAAAAGGGGGGGAAAAAAAAAAAAAAAAATTGGGGGGTTTTTTGGGGTAAAGGGGGGGGTTTTTTGGGGGGGGGGGGGGAAAAAAAAATTTTTTGGGGAAAAAGGGGGGGTTTTTTTTTTTGGGGGGGGGGGGGGGTTTTTTTTTTTTTGGGGGGGGGGTTTTTTGGTTTCCCCCCGGGGGCCCCCCCCTTTTTTTTTTTTGGGGGGGGGTTTTTTTTAAAAAGCGGGACGTCTGAAGGAAAAGTTTGGGCATTAAAAAAATCAAAACAATGAGCTGACAGACGATCACATATTTAAACTTGTGACAGAAAAAAAATATATCACCTGGGATGTTGTTGGACTCAGATGTACGAGATGTGAACGATAATAATTATAATCAAACTGTCTAGCTCTTCCAGACATATATTATTTATTATGCCACAGAAATAAGCTGGATTATTGTATCAGCAGAATGTGGTTCGCGGTAAGGTAAGAGCTCAGCAGTGGTGTCAGACGGAAGAGCAAGAATAGTATTCAAATGATGTAGGAAAGTAATAATAATAATGATAATCTTATTTTCACCCGAAGGCATACAGGAAAAAAAACCCATAATATAGCTATAGATACATGAGGAAATTATGTATCACACAAGGTTCATGTGTTTGCTCCGAGGCTTCAGAATTTGGATAAGGAAATGAGACGCTTTACGATGACGTAAGACAAATTTGAGCCATTCACTACACACACTTGAGTTGCCGGAGACTGTTGGCAAGGTTGGCAAAAAGAAAATAGGAAAATTTATGCGCTGCAAAGTTTGGAGTTATGGAGAGAGATGAGCGTGACGTGTTAGCAAATGTTGTTTAGGAAAGTATGAGGGGAATTATGGTTAGGTACATTGTTAAAGAAGGAAATAAAGAAAGTTGATTTGAAGGAGCTTAAAAAAACAAAAGATATAAAGATTAAGAAAGTCAATTTAGAGGAGCTAAAAGAACAAAAGATTCCCAAAGAAAAACATGAATAAATAGCTAAACTATATACTGTAAGATGTAGATCACATAATATGAATCTTAAACTTTACAAAATAAAATAAATATATCAGAAAGTGTTGACTGTCGTAAGTAGGAAGGACTTTAAGTAGGTAAGGAAATGAACAACACATAATGGTGTTTGATAACCAAGGGCAAAGCAGCATCATTGACCCTAAAAGTGGCATGTACAAAGAAACTGGTATAATTAATATCTGTGAGCATTAGCACCAAAAACTAAAGCTAATTACAGATACTGGACGCAGCAATACATCACGTACTATACATGTTTCTTAGAGCGTAATACTACAAAAGTGAGTCGTGTACGTATATCAATATAATAGAACGGACAGCTGGAATGAACAGTATTTACTAAGCTTAGAGAGGAATACCCTGAGCGGTTTCAGTCCAGTGGTTTGACACAGAAGTTGTCTCCCCAATGTTCTCTCACCGCCGTGAACTATCAATAGGAAACAAGGAAACGCGGCACAGATTGGCACGCCGCCCTGACTCATGGACAAAGTTGTGAAGCTCTTTGCCCTGTTGGGGACCTGTACTGAAGGATTGAGGTGGTGGTGGTATAGTAAGTATTTATATATTTATATATATCTATTCTTTTTTTTAGAGCACATTACATACATTACAACATAGAGCCTAAAGGCCCCCATCCACGGTGCGATCTGGTCGTACGACCATCGGACAGATCTGGTTGGATCCGACCAGATTGGATCGTGAGTGGGGTGATTTTGGTCTGTCCGACCGACTGACAGTTGGTCGGATGGCGACCAAGCAGGTGTTTTGGTTTTTAGATCCGACAGATCATCCGGTTCAGACCGGATCGCACCGTGAGTGTGCTGATCGTGAGGCCAGCCGTCAGTTTCGCCACTGACCAGCGTCGCGAGAGGACTACCGAGATGAATTGTTTCTTTAATGAGAAGCACTTTTGGACAGAATTCATCCAATCATATAGAAACTGAATGTTTGTGGAGGAACGTGAGCTGAGATTTAGGGGTTGTTGTGTGTGGTATACGTTCCGCCCCCCGTGGCACAATCCCCTCATATGGCACAGTTTTGGAACCGGGTCGAGCAGGGGAGGTTTTAAGCCCACTTATAGGATGATCTGATCACTTTTTCTTCTCTTTTTTAGCAGCCTATTAGCGAGCATTGTGAAAAAGAAGTGGGTTGCGAGAATTGAGGAAACTTGATGTAGGGTGATGGGTAATGGGTGAGTGAATGGGTGGGGTTATGGGTAATGGGTGTGGGGTGATGGGTGAGTGAATGGGTAGGGGTGATGGGTTGGGGGTGAGGGGTTGGGGTGAGGGTGATGGGTGAGGATAGGTGGGGGTGATGGGTAATGGGTGAGTGAATGTGTGTGTGGTGATGGGTAATGGGTGAGTGAATGGGTCGGGGGTGATGGGTAATGGGTGAGTGAATGGGTTGGGGGTGATGTGAATGGGTTGGCGTTAATACATACATTTCTACATCATGAGTTAGAAGGGGCTATCTGGAGAGTCTGGTTTGGTGGGCCAAAAGGCCCACCAAACACAGGTGGTGGGCCGAGGGCCCACCAATAGCCCTCCGCAGGAGCTAGCCAAAAAGTCCGCCCGGGGGGCGGCTTTTGGGGCTAGTATATATATAATAGAGGAATGTGAGCTGAGATTTAGAGGTTATTTTGCGTGTTGCAGCGTTTATTTGAAATTTAACGGCCTACAGTTGGAATACATGTTTGTTGTGCGGCCGTTACCGGTCTAGCGCAAACCATCACCAATAAGTCTGTGACTTTTGGTTCGCGAGTTGCCAGGTATGGATTTTACGGTTTTTTCGTTGTGACGAGTTTATGCGACTTTTGTCGGCCCAATGACCGTGATATATTTTGAGCAACGTTGGGTTTACTATCTTTTGCCTGTCAATACAAACGCTCTAAGACTTTACGGTTTGGGAGTTTTGAGTATGAATTTTACCGTACGGTTTTTCCAGATCAACAAATATTAATTATTGGGGAAATATATATAGTAACAATTATATATACCGTCATTATACACAATTATTACACAGATCGTTTTTACGTATATTTAAATAAAAATATCAGTTATTTCCCCGTATAAATGCATACAAACATTACTCCATCTCCACTAATATTCATCACTGGGACAATTACATTGAATAACAAGTATTTACAATGTCATTATACACAATTATACTGAAATATTTTTTACGTATATATGTAAATAAAAATATCACTTTTTCTGGCTGCAACTTTCCTCTAAATTTTGGCCTCATTTGGTTTTTGGCCTTTTCCGACTAAACTATTGATCTAAACAGAAAAAAGACGTAAATAATTTTTGTCCAGTTCGACGAGATCTACGCAATGGCACAGTCCGTTTAGTCCTAACATGTCACGTTCTTGAGATATATGTTTCTTTAGTTTTTGAAACATTGATTTGTGGCTTTATTTATGCATAATTTTACATTTCCCCGTATACCACTGGATCGGCCTTCAAGAGCTGCATCTGTATGTTCTATACCATTTTTTCCTTACGTTTATGGTTACTGTGATATTAATGAAAATGTGTTTAAAAAAAAAAAATCCTGGGCCCTTGCCTGCAGATTTTTGGGGAAAATAAATATATCTCAAATTGGATGAAAATAGGTTTATAGGGGCTTCTACTGATGGCGATCACGAATCTGATCTTTGTTTGCTGATATTGATTCTAAAAGCAATTTTCTTTCCTCTGTAAGCTTATTTACCCCAAATAAAAATAAATGCATACAAACATTACTCAATCTCCACTAATATTCATCACTAGGAAAAATTACATTGAATAACAATATTTACATCGTCATTATAACATACTAGATCATTTTTACTGTATATGTAAAGAAAAAAAAAAACACATGCTGGCTGCAAAATTCCTCTAATTTTTTGGCCTCATTTGGTTTTTGGTATTTTCCGACTAAACTATTAATCTAAACAGAAAAATGCCGAAATATTTTTCTCCAGTTTGACAAGATCTACGTAATGGCACAGTCTGTTTAGTCCTAACATGTAACGTTCTCGAGATTTCCCCCCCCCCCCCCATATTTTGCGGATACGTGACACAACACACTGCGTTGGCTTCTTTTTTCCGACTATTCACTCCAGAAGAATCAGTGTCTGTACCCTGATCTGGAGAGTCCTTAGTAACGCTCTTAGTAACGCCTACAGAGTCGCCACACCGCCTGGTTCAGTGTCCTTGGTTTGCCGCAACAAAACAAAGAAGAGGGAAACACACGCACGCACACACCACACCCACACACCACACACACACAAAACCACATCATACACATACCACGCATACAACAAGAGAGAGAAAAGAGAGGAGAAGAGAGAGAGGAGAGAGAGAAGAGAGGAGAGAGAGGAGAGAGAGAGAAGAGAGAGGAAGAAAAGAGAGAAGAAGAGAGAGAGAGAGCGAGAGAGAGAAAAAAGGAGAGAAAGAAAAGAGAGAAAAGAGAAAAAGAGAGAGGGGAAGAGAGAGAGAGAGAGAGAGAGAGAGAGAGAGAGGAGAAAAGAGAGAGAGAGGAGGAGAGAGAGAGAGAGAGAGAGGGGCCCGCGTCAACCAGTTTTTGACAAAATATTAAAAAACACAGAAGAGATTATCTTATTAGAAGTCAATTATCTCTGTAATTATTTATTATCACTATTATTGTTGTAATCATTATCATTATTTTAATTACCATTCACAACGATAACAATAATAGAAATGTTATCATTATTATAATCATCATCACTAATATTATTGTTTTCTATTAATACTACCATCATTATTATTATTATTTTATTATTATCGTTATTCTCATTATCATTATCGGAATTATGGAAGGTGGCGAGGGAGGAAAAGGAGACACAAATGTTGCGAGGCGAGTTTATCCCCGAGTAGCTGTAGTTACTCTACGTTACTTTAAGAAGTTAGTTTAATCTACGTTACTTTAAGAAGGAAATGCAATTGAAATCCATACAGGTGAGAACAGAATTTGAGACTATGTAACATCAAAATGAATAAAGAAAGAGTTAGATTCATTTGAATAATACTGTTAGGTCCCGTGGAAACATTGAAGTATTAAGAGGAGGACGTACAGTGGATTTCTGGGTTTCAAAATTACAGTTCTAATTTAATAAAACTTTAATGGCTAATGTTTAAGATACCTACTTACGTGTGTAGAAAGTGTCATTAAGGGAGAGGCAATAACTAAGCTTTAGAGAGGCACTAAATAGGAGTCTCACTAAGGGAGAAAAAGTTGAACAAGGAAGGAAAATAACAAGGCCTTTGGCGCGTATAATTTAGGATAGAAAGAAGGAAATACGTAATAGCCTAATAGCTAATGAGACATGGCCATAGATTGAAGGGCAAAGATCTAGGGTACATGCAAGAGGATTGGCATTATGTGAGTGTGGTTTATGGAAGTATTGAAGTATATTGTTATTGGAGTGTGGTATATGGAAGTAATGAAAATCAAGGTGCGTGAAAGTAATGAGTCTGTCTGGAGGGTTCAGTGTGTCTGTTTAAAGATGATGGAATGAAATGGGGAGTTGGGGTGGAGGTCACCATTATCACTATTATCATCATTATCACTATTATCATCATTATCACTATTATCATCATTATTACTATCATTATCATAACTATTTTCATTATTATCATAATCATTATCGTCACTATAAATTAATTCATTTACATTACTATTGTCACCTTTTCAAACACAGCCATTATGATGATTATTATTATTGTAGTTGTTAGTAATTGTCTTGTTTATGTTTTTGTCTGAAAGTTGTGTATTGGCCGCCCACATGAGACCCACAAAGAGGCTTTTCATTAATTATTCACCATTCATCCGCGGAACAATCCATGAAAGCGCCGCAATATTATTCAGAAAGTTGGTAAATTCAAGCTGCAACATATAGAAAAATAATAAGTTACCCTAAGCACGGGAATTCAGGATACATGTCTCGGTATTCCCTGCGTGTCTTTTAATACATTTCCAAAGGGCATGATTGCGGAAGCCTGGGAATTCCTATCTCGGAAATTGATGCTCTTACCACAAAAATAAAAATAATAATAATCCGAAAAAAGCAAATTTTTCGTTTTCCTCTCTTTCTATTATCTCATTCTGATTTATTTCCTATTTCATTGTTTCATCTGACATCTTTACGCAGCGAAGTCTATTTATTTTTTATTTATTATTTAATATATAAAAAATATTATACGATACTGATACTGTGATATCGATACGGTGTGATGTAGTAGTAGTAGTAGTAGTAGTAGTAGTAGTAGTAGTAGTAGTAGTAGTAGTAGTAGTAGTAGTAGTAGTAGTAGTAGTAGTGTAGTAGTAGTAGTAGTAGTGTTGTAGTAGTAGTAGTAGTAGTAGTAGTAGTAGTAGTAGTAGTAGTAGTAGTAGTAGTAGTAGTAGTGTTGTAGTAGTAGTAGTAGTAGTGGTAGTAGTGTTGTATTATTATTATTATTATTATTATAGTAGTAGTAGTAGTAGTAGTAGTGTTGTAGTAGTAGTAGTAGTAGTAGTAGTATAGTAGTAGTAGTAGTAGTAGTAGTAGTAGTAGTAGTATGTAGTGTTGTAGTAAGTAGTATAGTAGTAGTAGTAGTAGTAGTAGTAGTAGTAGTAGTAGTAGTAGTGTGTTGTAGTAGTAGTAGTAGTAGTAGTAGTAGTAGTAGTAGTAGTACTAGTAGTAGTAGTAGTAGTAGTGTTGTAGTAGTAGTTCAGTTCAGTTCAGTACATTTTATTTTCGTAAGAAACTTACATAGTACGTAGAGTAGACGCACGAGATATACAATAAGAAAAAATAAATGTTATTGTTATATACAAACAGCATACTTTGCACATACTTATATATAAATTTTTTCGGGTATGTATTTTTATGTGTTTCACCTTAAGATATCAAATTAAAAATCTCATACATGTACAAATAAAACAAAATGTATGAATAGGCTAACCATTAAAATCAATTGATATAAATTAAAATGATCTATAAAGTATATATATATATACAAAACTAAAATATGTAATACATTTGTAAACATAGGAAATATAAAAAAGTTAACCCCTAATCTATGAAGGGATTAATATCCATAAAATAAACAGGGGCCTCGCCTCTCCTCATGTCGCTGTACCCAGACTATCCTGGCCTTAATAACATCCAGAGCCTCTTCAAATATATTGATATTGTAATACTGATCAAATAAATGTCTCACATAAGTCATAAAAAGACCTTTTGTATAAAAATATATATTATATTTAATGATAGGATTGTTTGACCTAATCAGTCTTTTAAAGAATCTAACTTGTATAAGGGCTGTGAGATGCCTTAATAATAATTGATTGCAGTTTTCAGCAGTGATGTGGCTGCTGGCATATGTAGGTACTCCCGACATGAGTTTTAAACCATTATTATATGCTACATTAAACGCTTTAAAAAAACAAGATCTAAAAACTGAGGTATCATTCCATAGGGCCAAGCCATATTCTGGACAGCAGTAAGAGTTAAATAAAAACAAAAGAACATTAAAATCTAAAAACTTAAAATCTCTATACACTATTAAAAATGATTTAAAATGAGTTTAACCGAAAATCGATGTCATCACTATCTTTAAAATTGAAGGAAATATTGTGTCCTAAGTATTTGTAGCAGCTCACAACTTTTAGTTCATCGCCATTAAGTTTTATATTACCCAATACAAATTGTTTTCTTAAATTAAATCTCATACATCTGGTTTTTTCTTTGTTTATCACAAGTTTGTGATTTACAATTTCATTACATAAACAATTGTATAATACCTCCATGTCGTCTCTTGACGCAGCCAGGAGAACCAGATCATCAGCGTAACCTACAACATTAAGTCTGTGGACACCAAGCCTACATCCTATGTCTAAGCTGGAAACTTTTTCAATAATGTCATTTATATAAAAATTAAATAAAAATGGGGATAAAACACCTCCCTGCCTTACTCCCTGTTCAATGAAATAAAATTCACTCATGGACTGATGCCATCTGACTTGTGCTTGTTGGTTTCTAAAGTAGTGCATTAATGTGAGGGTCAGATCAACAGGTATACCTGAGGATAACAGTTTCTTACCAAGCAGGAAATGATCTATTCTATCGAAGGCTTTACTTAAATCAACAAAAGTGGCAATGGGAGATGACCTTGAGCTACTGTAGCTTCTCATAACCTCTTTTTAACCAAAAAGAAGCATCAGTAGTGGATGATGCCTTCCTAAAACCTAACTGCCTAAAATTCAAAGGGAGTTTTTCAGTTAAGAAATTTAAAACATGTAATTCAAAGATTTTCAGCAGACATGAGGATTGCATCACAGGTCGATGCAAGTAGTAGTTAGTTGAGTCTTAGTAGTTGAGGGAAGCATTTGTATTTTTCTTATCTTTAGGTAAAGGAGTAATAGTGCCCCTTAGCAGATCACCGGGAAGATAACAATGTGAATAACACATATTATAAAACATGGACAAATATTCTAAAAAGTCATGTGAAGCATTCTTAAGGAACAGCAGATGAATTCCATCATGGCCAACTCCATCATTCACAGAAGATAAAATATGTTTGATAGTAGCACTAGAAATTCTTAAGTTTACTTTTCTTTTTACAGGCCACATTTCTTTTAATTCTTTCAGGAAATCAGTGTCATTCTTTGTATTAAGTCCAGTTTGACTCTTGAGAAAGTGACCTACAAATAGCTGAGCAATCTGTGCATCATCTGAGATCCCATCAATTATGCCACTAGATTTTTCCCTTCCTCTCTTTCTCTTAACCTCCTTCCAAAATTGTGTTTTGTTTTTATCTCTAAATTTGAATATGATACTGTTACTTATTTCTTGTTGTTCATTATTCTTACACTGTCTTAATGCTGTTTTAAAAGCTTTTCTAGTGTTTAGCATGACCTCATGGTGTGTGGTGTATAGCTGTCTACCTTGCTCCACCCAATCCAGGTAGCCATCTCTTGCTCTACTATGAAGCTCCTTCACCCTCCTATTCCATCCAGGAATAACCTTGAATTTATTGCATTTAACAACTTTTCTCTTATATTTTTCACTCGCTTCCTGAATGCTTGTTACCATTGCATCATAAACTTTATCTATTTCCTTTAAATGCAAAGGGTTGTGGCAACCTGTTTTATGACAATTTTGAGCTAAGTCATGCTGCAAAAGCTTTAGTTTATTGTCAACACGTCTGTTGATGTTCCTTAAATCATCTACATCTAATTTTATGCCAATTTAAGGAATATTGTGCAGAGTCTGTGTTATTGCTTGGAGAGGTAGTGTGAGATATAGGACCCCCTTAATTCCACTTATAAATAAGGCGGGGGTGATCAGAACCGTTCATATCAAAAAAAACCTTGGCCATACATCAAGTGTCACAAGGCCCTCCAATATATGGTCCAGCCACTGTTTGGCTTTTTTCCCAACCCGTAAGGGTTAGTATATATAGTATATATTAGTATAGTAGTATTAGTAGTAGAGTATGTTGTAGTATAGTAGTAGAGTGTTGTAGTAGTGGGTTAGTAGTAGTAGTAGTAGTATATAGTATTTTAGTAAGAGTAGGTTTTTTAGTAGTATAGTAGTATAGTAGTAGTAGTAGTGTATGTAGTAGTGTAGTAGTAGTATAATGTAGTAGTAATAGTAGAAGTAGTATAGTAGTAGTATGTTTTGTAGTAGTTAGTAGTAGTAGTAGTAGCAATAGTAGTAGTAGTAGTAGTTTTTGTGTAGTAGTATAGTATAGTTGTAGTAGTAGTATAGTAGTGGGTTTTGTAAAAGTATAGTAGTAGTTGTAGTGTAGTAGTGTTTTAGTGTATAGTATTAGTAGTATAGTAGAGTAGTAGTAGTAATAGTATAGTATAGTAGTAGTATAGTAGTGTGTGTAGTAGTAGTGTTTGTAGTATAGTAGTGTTTTGTAGTGTAAGTAGTAGTAGTAAGTAGTAGAGTATATAGGTAGTAGTATAGTAGAGTATAGTGTTGTATTTCTTTTTCAGTCATTCATACATTTTTTTTGTAATAAATTTTAACATTAGAGTAGACGCACATATTAAAATAAGAAAAAATAAAGTTTTTGTTATAACAAACAGCATAATTTGCACATACTTTTGCAAAAATCTTTCGGGTAGGTTTTTTTTGTCTCCCCTTTAAAAATTAAAATTTAAAAAATCTCATACTTACAAATTAACAAAATTTTGGAAGCCAACCATTAAAATCATAAATAAAAAATTAAAATTATCTTAAAGTATAATATATCAAAACAAAAATTGTAATCATTGTAAAAACATGGGAAATAAAAAAAATTTAAACCCCTAATCTAAAAGGGTTTAAATATCCATGAAAAACGGGGGCCTCGCCTCCCCTCATGTGTGTACCAACTTCCTGGCCAAAAAAAAAACCCAACCCCTTTCAAATATTGTTTTTGTAATACTGATCAAATAAATGTCAACAGAACTAAAAGCCTTTTTAAAAAAATTATATTATTTTTAATGTAGGATTTAACCAATCAGTTTTTTAAAAAATTAGCTGTATAAGGGGCTGTGAGTCCTTTAAAATAAAAATTTGTTTGCAGTTTTCCGCATGTTTGGGCTGTGGCATATGGGGGCACTCCCGACGATTTTTTAAACTTATTTATTGCAAAAAAATTATTTTTATAGTTTAAAAGCTTTAAAAAAAAAGATCAAAAAATTGAGTATCCCCATGGGCCAGCATATCTGGACGCAGAAGAGTTAAAAAAAAAAAAAGAACATTAAATCAAAAACTTAAAATCTCAATACACTTTTAAAAAGATGAGAAAAAATTTAACCGTAAATCGAGTCACCCTATTTTTTAAAATGAAGGAAAATTGTGTCCTAAGTATTTGTAGCGCCAAAACCTTTATTTTCCGCCATAATTTTTATTTTACCCAACAAATTTTTTTTAAACAACGCATACTCTGGTTTTTTCTTTTTTTCCCAAAATTTTTGTGATTTAAAATTTTCTTTACAAAAACAATTGATAACCTCCATGTCGCTCTTGAGCGCCGGGAAACCAGATCACCCCAGCGTAACCCCTACAAACATTAAAAAAAAAAATTAATAAAAATGGGGAAAAAAACACCTCCCTCCCCTTACCCCTTTTAAATGAAAAAAAAATTCACTATGACTGATGCCATCTGACTTGTGCTTGTTGGTTTCAAAAGTATGCAAAATTTTTGGGGTAATCAAAGGTATCTGGGGAAAACTTTTTTCTTCCCAAACGGAAATGATCTATTTATCAAAAGGCTTTACTAAATAAACAAAAGGGGCAATGGGAAGACCTTGACTACTGTATTTCTCATAACCTTTTTACCAAAAAGAAGCATCGTAGTGGATGTCCTTTTAAAACGTAACGCCTAAAATTCAAAGGGATTTTTCATTTAAAAAATTTAAAAAACTGTAATTTCAAGTTTTTGCAGACTGAGGATTGATACGGCCCTATATTTTCAGGGAAGCATTTGTATTTTTTTTTATTTTTGGGAAAGGGAGAAATAGTCCCCCTTTAGCAGATCCCCGGGGAGATGAAAAGGAAAAACATATTTTAAAACATGGCAAATACCCAAAAAAGCTGTGAAGCATTTTTAAGGAACAGCAGATAATTCCATCGGCCCAACTCCATCTTTTCAGAAAAAAAATATGTTTTGATAGTAGCACTAAAATTTTTCTTTTTACTTTTTCTTTTTACAGCCACATTTTTTTTTAATTTTTTAGAAATCATGTCTTTCTTGTTTAAGCCATTTGACTCTTGAAAAAGGACCTAAAAATACTAGAAATCTGTGATCCTGAGACCCATCATTTGCCACTAGTTTTTTCCCTTTTCTTTCCAAACCTCCTTCCAAATTGTTTTTTGTTTTTATCTCTAAATTTGAATTGATACTGTTTTATTTCTTGGTTCATTTTTTCTTACACTGTCTTAAACTCTTTTTAAAAACTTTTCTGGGTTTTCATGACCTCATTGTGGGGGGTGTGGCTGTCTACCTTGCTCCACCCAAACCGGTACTCTTTCTTACTTGAAGCTCCCTTTACCCTCCCTTTTCCTCCGGAAAACCCTTGAATTTATTGCATTTTAAAAACTTTCTCTTTTAATTTTTCACTCTCTTCCTGAATCTTGTTACCATTGTCAAAACTTTTTTTTCTATTTCTTTAGATGCAAAGGGTTGGGGCAACCTGTTTTTTTGACAATTTTTAGCTAAGTCATGCTGCAAAAGCTTAGTTTTTTTGCAAAACCCTCAGTTGGTTTTCCTTGTAGTAGTATAGTAGTAGTAGGTAGTATATTTGGTTGTTATTGATAGTACAAATAGTGGTGGTTTGGTGGTGTTTTAGCTACCGTAAAAAAAAGAAGAAAAGAAGAAAAGAAGAAGCAGAAAAAGAAGAAGAGCAGGGTGGGGGGAGAAGCGGGAAAAAAAACATTGAATCAAAAAAAGCAAATCTACGTAAGTGGGAAGGGTGGGAAAATAAAAAAATGAAATAAAAAAAAAAGAAGAAAAATAAAAAGGTAATTGGAAAACCCCAAGAGAGCGAGAGAGAGGAAAAGGGCGAAAATGAAATGTTTAAAAGACAAGGGAAAAAGGGGGAGGAAAAGGGGGGATAAAAATTATATATTCAAAGGACGGCAGGGGAAAGGGAAAAAAATAACGGCTTCCCAAAGTAGAGAACTGGGGGAAAAAAATAAAGAAGGATAGGGGGGAGAGGAGGAGGGGAGGATTTAAAAGGGGGAAGGAGGAGGATAAAAGGGGAGGAGGGGAAAAGGGGGGGAAAAGGGGGGAGGGAGGAGGAGGAGGAGGAGGAGGAGGGACAAAAGGAAGAACGCATTTTTTATGAAAAAAATAGAAACAATTTTTTCCTATGAAATCAAAAAGGGAAGTCATCGCCAAAAGGAAACACGAAACGGGAAAACTTTGCTTTTGATTGACGGAAAACTCCTTTGCTCCCCATGTGGACAAAAAAAAATAAGGGAAAAAAATGGAAAAAAAAAGGAAGAAAAAAATTACGAAAAAGGGAAAAAGCTGTAAATTTTGAACGTAATATGGCGAACAAAAAGTAGTAGGGATTGAGAGAAAGGGAAGATAGAGAAGGGGGATGAGAGAGAGAGAGAGAAGAGGGGGAGGAGAGAAGAGAGAAGAGAAGAGAGAAGAGAGAGAGAGAGAGGGAAGGGAAAAGAGGAGGGGAGGAGAAGAGAGACAAATAACACGGTAGAGAAAAAGAGGAAAAGAAACAAAGAAAAAAATAGAAAGGAGGAAGAGAAGGGGAAAAAAAAGATAGAAGGAAGAGAAAAAGGGATTTCCCCCCTTTTCCAACCCCCCCCCCCCCCCCCCCCCCTTTTAAAAAAACAAAAAAAAAAAAAAAAAAAAAAAACAAAACTAAAATAAACCAAACGGGGAAAAAGGAAGGGGGAGAAAGGGGGGGGGAAAAGGAAAAAAAAAGGAAAAAAAAAGGAAGGGGGGAAGAAAAAGGGCGGGGAAAAAAAAAGGGAAGGGGGAAAAGGGGGATTCCCTTTTTAATTCGACTCCCCAAAAACCGCGAAAAAGCCTCTCTCTCCTCTCTCTCCTCTTCTCTCCTCTCTCTCTCTCTCCCCTCTCTCTCTCTCCTCTCTCTCTCTCTCTTTCCTCCCCCCCCCCCCCCCCCCCCCCCCCCCCCTCCTCTCCTCCTCCCCAAAAAGGAAAAAAATTAAGAGGCAAAGAGATTTAAAAAAGAAAAGTGAGGGGGAATGGGGAGGAGGAAGAGGAGGAGGGGGGGAAAAGGGCGAAAGGAAAAATTTCTTCTCTTACGTTTATAACGATTTGGCCCAAAAAAAACCAACCCTTTTTTCGTTTTTCCCCCTTTTTTAAATTTTTTTCTTCTTTTTTTTAAAATTTTTTTTTTTCTTTATTTTTGGGGGTTTATGGTCTAGGGGGGGGTTATGAGGGTTTCCCATAGGAGGAAGGGGGGGGGGGTGTGGTGGTTGTTTTTTGTTGTTGTTTGGTTTTGGTGGGGGTTTGTTGGGTTTTTGGGTTGGGGGGGTTTTTGGGGGGGTGTGGGTTTGGGGTGGGTGGGGGTGTGTGTGTGATGTGTGGTTGTAGTGTGTGTGGTGTGTGTGTGTGTGTGGTGTGTGTGTGTGTGTGTGTGTGTGTGTGTGTGTTGTGTGTGTGTGTGTGTGTGTGTGTTGTGTGTGTGTGTGTGTGTGTGTGTGTGTGTTGTGGTGTGTGTGTTGTGTTTGCTTGTTCTTTTATTTTTTGTGATCTATACCATCACCATTACTACCATTATCATCGTCAATACTATCACTATTATAATAATTTTCATTATTATTACCATCACCACCACTACTCCTACCACTACCACTCCTATTACTGCCACTACTACTACTACTACTACTACTATTACTACTACTACTACTATTACAACAACAACAACAACAACAACAACAACAACAACTACTACCCCTACTACCACTATCTCCACAACAACCACCACCACCTCCTTTGTATTCCTTTGTATCACCAACGTCCTCTCAGACTTACACCTATTTCCAATCACCAATCTCTTCTCCTAACACACCTTCACCACCCTCCACACCAGGCAACCAAGGCCAAACACCAGTCACATCACAACCAAGAACATATGACACACAGCCGAGACGCACGGCCGTAGACGCACTAATGGCAACACCTCCCATGTATCAAGGCACAACGAGACACTTGGATCACGGGCGCGGAAACAAGGCAGGGGAAAGAGAGGCAGTGCTGAGGAATACTTACACGGCACCAGCTGGATTAAGGTTGTTGTGTTGTATTGTAGGCCGCGGAGGAGTGTTGTTTGAGTGTTGTGTGAGAGATGAATGGATGAATAAGTTGCGAGAGAGAGAGAGAGGAGGAGAGAGAGAGAGAGAGAGAAGAGAGAGAGAGAGAGAGAGGAGAGAGAGAAGAGAGAGAGAGAGAGAGAGGAGAGAGAGAGAGAGAGAGAGAGAGAGAGAGAAATAAAGAAATGAGAGAGTAACCTGGCAAACCAATAGAATCCACCTCGCTGTAGTGTTTGTTGCCTTAGAACCTGAAGTTCCTAGAAGGAGGAGGATATTAATTTACACATAAATACAGCTTGCGCGGTTATGATCTTTACGCAAGATCCGTTTCTCAAGATTTACCAGGAACTAAACGTGGGGAGGGTGTTTGAAAAAAATGGCCGTGGGGGGGTGTTGGGCAGTTGGGAAAATTGTTGGGGGTGGGGGTTTTTTTCTTTTTTTTGTCTTACAACAAAACTACCTTCTCGGTTTCCCCAATAATATTAAATACCCCAAAAAAATTTCATTTTCAAAAAAAAGGGTTTTTCCTCTCACAATCCTTCTTATCAAACAAAAAACCCAAAAAATTCCCTCCCCCCCAAACCCCCACCACTCCACCGGACAAAAAAACCCTCCAGTTTTAATTTTCTTTACTTTCTTTTTAAATTTAAAATTTTTCCGAACCGAACGGGGGGGAAACTTTAAAATCCCACCGGACCTTTTTGAAAAACGAGACAGACCAACAATGGACACCTCCCCCTTTTTTTCCCGAGTTTGGAAAAGGGCGAACGAAAAGGGGAAAAGAGGGGGCCGGAATTTCTAAAACACCCTGAAAAATTTTGGGTTTTAAAAGGCAAAACCCGAGTGATTTTAGTTAAAAAGGGCCCAAAAAAGGGGGAAAGGGAAAGGGGGTTTTTTTAAAAAAAGGGAAGTGTAAGGAAAGGGTCACAAGAGGAAGGGGAAAAGAAATAAAAAATTGAGGGTTTTTTTAAAATTTTTTGTTAAACTGGTGGGTTCTTAAACTATTTTGGGAGGGGTATTATCCCCAAAAATTAGTACGGGAAAAACACAACCAACAGACCCAGGGTTCAAACTGAGAAAAACAGACCAAAAAGGAGCTGCTCAAACTCTAAACCCAAATTTAACTAGAAGAAAAAAAATAACCAAAAACATCCTTTAAAAAAGCCCAAAAAAAGCTGCAGGGCGTGGTCGCATAGCCTTACACAGACTTGTTGCAGGAGATGGCGGTTTTAGTTTTTTGAAAAGATTTATGACGTTGCACAGCACACGGAGAATTTTTTGCATTCTCCAACGACGCCCTTTTTAAACAGAATTAGTACAGTTTTAGTCTATTGTATCTTCTGCCTTTGTTTTTTCTGTTACTTCTCGTTTTAATCTTCATCAATCTTGAGATTTGAAACGCTTTTTGAAACTTCTACTTAAAACGTCAATTAGGGTTTCCCCCGTAGACGACATTTTTGAAAAGGGCCTTATTATACGACCTACACAAAAAGGGGACCATTTTCGTAGCCCGACGCTGGCTAGCTTTGATGTTGCATGTCCTTTGTTGGTAGGTAACCAAAATTGTACTATAGTACTCCAAATGGGTTTTCAAGGGGTTTTTTTTACTAAGGGTTTTTTATAAAAATTTTTCAGGAAAAAAAAAAAAAAAAAAAAAAANAAACACACCCCCAACACACACAACAAAAACCCCACACACCAGGGGGGGTAGGGGTGAGGGTTTCACCCGGGCCCCGGGGCCCGGCGGGGGGGGGAAAAAGGGTTTTTTTTCCCCGAGCCCCTGTCCCCCCAGATAAAGGGCCGGATTTTGCCGGGGTTTGTGACCTTTTTCCCGGGGTGCTGGCTTCGGCCAAAACCAAGCACAAGGATGAATGATAAAAATGTTGATATGGAGGGGCGGGGCCCTACGAGCGTGTCAGGCCCTGTAAAAAAACAAATTGATGAATACAAACCAATACACACAAACACAAGAAAGAGAAGAGAAGAGGAGAGGGGAGAAAAGGGGGAGAGGGGGAAGGAGAGAGAGAGACGAAGAGAGGAGAGAGAGAGGGGGGGGAAAGGGAGGAGAGAGAGTGGAGAGGGGGGGAGAGAGGGGGAGAGAGGAGAGAGAGAGGTAAAAGTAATTATTTGTAAAAACTGTTAAATAGAGTTTTTAAATACAAAAAACCCCCCCAAGAAAATAATTAGAAAAAAAATTACAAACTTTTTGACAAAAATAAAAATTAAAATTTTTTTTTTAATTTTTTTGAACAACTTACGGAAAAGGAGAAAGGGGGAGAGGGAGGGGGAAGGAGACAAGGGGGGAGGGAGTTTACCCCGGGAAAAGCTGAACAGGGGCCCCCCCCCCTAAAGAAAAAAAAAGGGGAAAAGGAGAAAAAAAATGTAACCATCTGTTTCCTTTTTTAAATTTCAACATTTTTTTACTATCATTATTATTTTAGTTATTTTATTTCATTACATTTTTGTTTACCCATTTTCAGTATTTTTTTACTTTTTTTATACATTTTATTTTAATTAATTTTTTATTTTTTCATTATTTGTTTACTGTTACCACTTACCATATATTATATGGAGTGATCCCTTTTTTGGGCGAGTTTTAAAATGATGAGTTCAGGTGAAGGGGAAAACCGGGTAAAAGCTGGGAACCCGGCATGGGGGGAAAGGGAAGGGGGGGGGGAAAAAAAAAGGAGCACACAGTCACGGTGGAGGTTCAATATTTAGGAGGAGCGCGAGAGAAGTGAAAGAAAACGGGTCGTGATGGTGAAGTAGAAACGTACACAAGCAAGCTAAAATGGAGGCCAGGGAAAAATTGAGTGCAATTTTGCTGTAGAGAATGCAAGGGATCGAAAAAACATGTATGGAAAGGATTCCCCGTTTTTTGTGAGGGGCGGATTTTTGTAAGGGAACGTGAGGGAAATAGTAAGTGATGGTTTTCAGGAAGGGAAAAAAGCAATTGAAAATTCCATGAGGTGAAAAAAAAAAGGGGAGACTATGTGACATAAAAAATGAATAAAGAAAGGGGTTAGATTCATTGAATAAGAGGGTTTTAGGTCCTGTGGAAACTTTGAAGTTTTAAAGAGTAACAGGGGATTTCTGGGTTTCAAAAAAAATTATGCAAATTAATGAATTTTAATGGCTAATTTTTAAGATCCCTTTTTAGTGTGTAGAAAGTTTCATTAAGGGGAGGCAGGAAAAAAACTTTTTGAACAAGGGGGGGAAAAAATTTTAAGATCTTTGGCCTGTGATTTAGGATAGACAGAAGGAAATACGTAATGAAAAATAAAATAACATGACCATAGATTGAAGGGCAAAGATCTAGGGTTTTTCAGCAAGAGGATTTGGGAATTTTTGAGTCTGGTTTTTTGGGAAAATTGAAGTATATTTTTTTGGAGGGGGGTGGGGATATGAAAGTAATGAACACAAGGGCGTGAAAATAATGAGTCTGGTTTGGAGGGTTCGGTGTTTGCTTTAAAAAATGAGGGAATGAAATGGGGAGGGGGGGAGGAAAAGGGCACCCTTGAATTACACATTTTTCACTACATCATCAAATTACTTCAAAAAAACCATTTTTACTATTTTTCATTATCATTATCGTCACTATAAATTTAATTTTATTACATTTTTTATTGGGATTTTTTTCAAACCAGCCCCTTATGTGATTATTTTGTTTTAGTGTTTAGTAAGTCTTGTTTTGTTTTTGTCTGAAAGTTGGTATTTGGCCGCCCCACATGAGACCCACAAAAAAGCTTTTCATAATTTCACCATTTTCCGAGGGGAAAAACCCTGAAAGCGCCCCCAATATTATCCAGAAAGTTGGTAATTTAAGCTCCAACAGATACAAAAAAAATAATAGTTTCCCTAAGCCGGAAAAAAAAGGATACATTCTCGCTTTTTCCCCCCTGCTCTTTTCATGCATTTTCCCAAAAGGGATGATTGCGAAGCCGGGAATTCCTTTTTCGGAAAATTTAACTTTACCCAAAAAAATTTAAAAAAATTTAAAAAGAAGGTCAATTTTTGTTTTTTCTTTCTTATTATTTAGATTTTTTTTCCTTTCATTTTTTTTTATCTTTAATTTTCGAAGGTCTGATAAAAAAATATTAGAGGGTGTAATTTTTTAGTGGTGGTGGTAGGTTTTGTAGTAGTAGTAGTAGTAGTAGTAGATTTTGTAGTAGTAGTAGTAAATAGTAGTGTTTTGTTTATAGTTTAAGGTTTTTTGCCAAATAACAAAAAATATACCATAAATAAATATTACACATTTTTTTAGGCATTTTGTTGTGAGCATGAGTTTTAGAGAAATAAAATCAGTTAAACATAAACTAAATGCGAATACGATGGGCGGCAATAATTTTCAAAAAAGATTAACAACAAAAAATATAAACTCAGGAAAACATTTTTTTTTATAAAAAAAAGATAAATTTCAGGAGCACAAATTTTCTGATTTTCATTTTAATCAAAAGAAAATTGATTTGTAGTAGTAAGGGAGTAGAGTAGTAAATGTAGTAGTAGAGTGTAGTAGTAGTGTAGAAATAGTAGTAGAAAAGGTGGTGGTTGTGGTGGTTAGTCCCGAAAAGAAAAAAAGAAAGAAGAAAAAAGGAAAAAAGAAGAAGATAAAGGGAAGAGAAGAGGAGGAAGGAAAAGAAAACAGGGGAATCAAAACAAGCAAATCAGTAAGTGGGAAGAGATGAAGGAAAAAAAAATAAAATTTAAAAAAAAAGGGAAGAAAAAATAAAGGGGTTTTAAAGACGATAAACCAGAATGGGGGGAGGGAAAGGAAAGAAGAGACAAAACTAAAATGTTTAAAAGACGAAGGGGAAAGGAGGGAAGAGGGGAGACAAAAATTTTATATATTCAAAAAAAAGGGTTTAGTGAGAAGGAAAACAATAACTGTTCCAATGTGGGAAAAACGGGGGCAAAAAATAGAGGACGATGGGAGGAGGAGGATTACATGGGAGAAACGGGGACACCAGGAGACCTTTTGGTCCAAGCGAGGGTTCTGCAAAAACTACTACTATAACTTCATCTTGTAAAAAAAACATTTGGAAAATGATACCATTGTCCCTAAAGAGGATAGGAACATGGAAGTTTCATGGGTGCAGAATGGGGATAGGGAAAAATACTAACTAAACTCCCACACCACTAAACAAAATCGAACGGGGGACTAGAACAAATTCGCATTACAAACCCTTTTATTTACAGGCGCATAAAATCTGTTTTGAATGTATTTATTTGTTTTGGCTCCGAAAACATTTTGCTGGTAATTGTTCCCCACGTTCAACGATTTAAAACATTGAAAAAATTTTTTACGGAGTCGGTGATGAAAACGTTGACCGTTTATTTTTAAACCATTATTTCTTTTTTGTCACTTGAGTTGAAAGCTCGAATAGGTTCTCTTGATTAAGACACCCAAAATTTTTTTGGACTTAAAGGTTCTTAAAGTCCCCACGGTTTCTACGATCCTTTAAGGAAAAACATTTTAAGTTCCGCGGGGTCTTCTTATAGTGAATTTCGCAGAGAGGGAAAATTTTTTGGTTGCTCTTCTTTGCACTGATTCCAATTGGTTTGATCTTTTAGAAAAACGGGGGCGACCAGAATTGAACGGCAATTCCAAGTGCGGCCTAACCAAGGAGGTTTAAAAATTGTGTCATTACTTTGGGAAGTTTTATGTTAAAATTTCTTTTGATAAAGCCAAACATCTTTTCCCTTTTTACGGGAGTAGGCAAGCGAACGGGTTTTTAGATCATTAGATGAGACCCCTAAATCCTTTTCCTGTGTACTTCAGTAACGATTTATTTTGCATTTGTAGTATATTTGAGGTTTATCGTTTTGCCTTAATGCATACTTTACATGATCGGAAAAATTTTTTTAATAGCATTTATCACTCCAATCTGATAGTTTGTCGAGATCACTTTGTAGGTTCGCAGTTTTCTCTAAAAAAAGTTTTCTCTTTTTACAGCCAATTTTTGGTGTCATCTGAAAATTTTTCGATATTTTAGATACAAGCCCCAGCCCCAGATCTTTGATATATATCAGAAAAAGGAGTAGGAACCCAAGAGAGCCCTGAGGCACCCCCACTATGAATCTAACCAATCAGATGCCCCCCCTTTATTACTACCGTTGTTTACGATTTGAAACCCAATTGCCAACCCAAGAACATAATTGCTCTCCTTCCCATGTGCCCTTAGTTTGGGTCAACAGTCGTTTATGTGGAACTGTATCGAAGTTTCTGAAAAACAAGGTATATTACATCCGAGGGAATTTTAGGTCCCAGTTTGAAAAAATGACATTAAAAAAAAACCATAGGTTTTTTTAAGCAGGTCTTTATTTTGAAAATCCTGCGGGGGGTTTTGATTGAGTTATTTTCACGAGAAAAAAATTTTTATCCCGCAATATTTTCCAAATGTTTAAAAATCCGGACGTTAGATAATTGGGCGATAATTACTTGCGAGGCTCTTACTCCCTTTCTTTAATCGGGAACATTAGCTAATTTCCCCATACTAGGAACTTTTTTCATTAGCGATTTATTGAAAAAAATCTTTAAGGGGGAAAGTTGACTGTGACATTCGCGAAGTTTTGTCGCGGCGAGATTTTTGTCCCCCCCCCACGGATTTTTTGGGGTCAAGTTTTTAGCAAAAATTGATATTCGCTACTGTTTTCCTCCTATTACCAGTCTATCCCTTTCGAGTCCTGCAAAATGTTACTGGTTCTGGTAATGGAGCTTCGTTTTCTTTTAATAAATACTGCATTAAAGTATTCATTGGTAGAAAAAGCCCAAATTTATTTTCATTTTTCCAAGAAAATTTTATTATTTTCAGTGGCCAAACTGTTTTGACGTTTTTTACTTCGAAAGTATTAAAAAACCTTTTCGGGTTTTATTTTGGGGTTTCCCTTTGCAATTTTTTTTATTACTCGGTTTTTTTTGACTTTTAATTTGTTTCCTTTTTCAGCGACGTTTTACGTCATTGTATTCTCTAGAATCGGAGTTGCTTTTATCCGTTTGTAAACTTTTTACGCTCGGCGCTTTCTGCCAAATTTTTTTGGATCTATTATTAAAACCAACTGGGCTGTTATTTATTTAAAGTTTTCTTACCATGGGAACATGTTTTTCACCACCGATTGGGGTTATTATGAAAAACACAGTTTTCGGCGTTTTACCATTAGTAGGGCAATCCATTCAACTTTTCTTAGACCCTGCGATCTTCGTGAAATTGCTTTTTAATTTGGGACTAAAACCGATTTTTTGTGATGTCTAATTTCAATTTTTTGCCGCATTGATTAGCCTTGATCACGTTTTTCCCAAAGTTTACCTATATCGCAGTAATCAATCAGATCAATGTCGGTAGTGAAAAAATAAAAATTTGGTACTATTATCCCTTGTAGGCTCACGGACCACCCCGATTTAAAATACTTTGTTCCCAATCAACAATGCATACCCTCTATCAGCAGAAATTTATTTAGTTTAATAGGGAGGTTTAAAATCCCAAAATTTAATTTTTATCGTTAATTTTTACAAACACTTTATTCGTCAACAGGAGGCAACTACTTCCGCATTTGATTGGGAGGGGCGATATATTGTCCCAATAGGAGCATTTACGTTTAGTTAATCTTTTCGTAGGGGGTGAGTCATAATGATTTTTGTTTTCTTTAAAGATTTTGATTGCTTGCAAATTTCTTTTAATAAAGAATGACACCTCCCCTGGTTTTATGCGTGCGGGCAAATTTTGGAAGTCTTTATAGCCTTGGAATGGCTATTTTAGCTAAAAAAATGTTTTTTTCTTTTTTGTGACCCAACTCTCAGTGATATGACGATATTGGCGTTTCGGCAAAAGTTTTGCTAATAATTCGTTACGCTTTAAAAAAATGCTTTGGCATTTGTGTAGAGTAATTTTAAGTTCCTTGACAGTTTTTTTGGGAAAAATTGCGTGAGGGTTTACCGGCAGGGCGTTACGGGCCATGTTTTCAGGGCGCTGATTAAGCTACTTTTATTAGTATTTTCGGGGGAAAAGGGACGTGACCCAGCGTGCTGTGGGTAAGAAAAAAGGGGGTTTTAAAGGGGGTGCTGGGTACCCCCGTCGCTGTGTTTTTTATCGTAAAAAGAAAAAAATATCATTTAGAAAAACGTCCCAAACGTTTCATGGCCAACGGGGTGAGGTGGAGTCCTCCCCCAAATAGGATGGAATCCTCAACCAGGATGGCTCGTAAAAAATTATCCCCGAGTTTGCGAAGTTACATTTCCGTGCAAAAAGACCTAGGGGATTTTCGTGAACGCCTTATCGTTAAAAACGGAGGAGGGGAGGAGGCGGAGGAGGAGGAGGAGGAGGGGAGGAGGAGGAGGAGGAGGAGGGGGGGAGGAAGGAGGAGGAAGCAATTTTTCATGAAAAAAAAGGGAAAAAAAAAATTTTCCAAAACCAAAAAAAAGTTTGAAAAAAATTGGAAAAAGAAAGGAAAAACCTTTGGGGGAGGAAAAAAAAATTTTTTTCCCCCGGGGGGGAAAAAAAAAGGGGAATGAGAAAAAAAAAAAAACGGAAAAAAGGCTTTTTTTAAAAATAAAGGCGAACAAGAAAAAAATTTTTTAAAAGGGAGAAAAAGAGAGAGAGAAGAGGAAAAGGGAGGGAAAAAAAAGGAGAGGGAGAGAGAGGAGGAGGGGTGGGGAGAGGGGAGGGGGAAAGAAAAGGGGGAAAAGGGGGAGAGGGGGGGAAAAGGGAGAGAGGAAAAAGGGAGAGGGGGGAGAGAGGGAGAGGGGGAAGGAGGGGAGAGAGAGGGAGAGGGAGGGAAATTAAAAAAAAAAGGGGGAGGGGTTTTAAAAAAAAAAAAAAACGGAAAAGAAAAAAAAAAAGAAGGAGGGACAGAACCGGAAAAAAAAAAAGAAGAAACGTTTTTTTTCCCTTGACC
>JACEEZ010007296.1:0-36127 GCA_016584305.1 Chionoecetes opilio | reverse complement strand
TTGTGTGTGTTTTGTGGTATGGGTTTTTCCGCCCCCGTGGCGGAATCCCATCAATACCACATTTTTGGAACCGGGTTGACCAGGGGAAGGGTTTTTTAAAGCCCATTTAGAGATGTTTCCGATACTTTTTTTTCTTTTTTTTAGCGGGCCTATTAGCGAAATTGGAAAAAAAAAAGGGGGTTTTCGAGAATTTGAGGGAAACCTTTTGAGTAGGGTGATGGGTAAGGGGAGTGAATGGGGGTTTGGGGGGGATGGGTAATGGGTGTGGGGTGTTTTGGGTGAGGAATGGGGGGGGTGATGGGTTTTGGGGGGGGGGGGTGATGGAACAAAGGATTAAAAAGGAAACACAAACAGCAACAGACAAAGGGGTCTTACAAGGCTGTTTGTTTAAAACTGCACTCAAAAAATGATGAAAGAGAGAAAGGAAGGAAAGTAAAAGGCTCCCCCCCACCAAACCCATCCTCCACCCGAAGTGGCCGGGAAATGAAGTGATACCAGCAGTATAAAAAAAACGATGGAATTGTGAGGAAAGGGTGAAAGCTGAATTTTGGCTAACTATATAGTTGTGGGGGTAGGTTTAGGTTGATAGTTTGGCATTTTTATGGTTTTTTGAAGGGGTGTGAACACAGTGGGAGGTTCAAGGGGGGCGGCAGCCTTCCTGGCGCTTTCTTGGGAGGCAGCAGTCAATCGGGCCCCCCGCTCCGTTCAATCCACGCGGTTTGTGTATTTTCCATGTAGCAGCCGTCCCCCCCCCCCTTTAAATTTCCCTCCTGCAGAGTGCCCCCGGGTCCCTTAAATCCCCGTGGTGGTCAAACTAAAGGGCCTTATGGTCCAAACCCGTACAGGTCGAGAGTAGTAGGGTAACCGTTAATGGGGGCTTGTGTGGTTATGAGGTCAATGTAGTGGGGGTTTTAGGCTCAGGTGGGAAGTTCAAGGGTGGGCGGCACCCTTTGTGGCGTTTTCTTGGGAGGCAGCAGCAATCGGCCCCAGCCGTACAAGCCACTGCGGTATGCATTCCAAGAGGACCCCCCGTAAAATTCAATCCCCCCCTGCAGAGTGCCCCCCTGGTAATAAATCCCGATGGTGGTCACTAATACGGGGCCCCACGAACCCCAGCCCGTCAAGGTAAAAAAGGTGTAGTGACCGTTAACCCGGGGGCTGTCTGAGACGTGTGGGAGGGTTGTTAGACGCGACTCGAAATATTTACGCAAGAGAGTAATACAGAGGGCCCGGAGATAAATTTTTAAATTCGAGAAAACAGTGACAACCGGGGATTTTTATATGAAAAATTTTTTCAGGCATTTTTTTAAAAGATTCATTGTATTTTAGTTACTACGTCTGAGGGGAGCCCCCTTTCCCTACGTTTTCAACAGGCTTTGAAGAAATTTGCTTGTTTGTACAAAACCCTTTCCGTTTTTAAAATCCGTTTTTTTTAGTTGAGCTTGACCGGTTTTTAGCGTGAAAAGATTTTCTGGGATCCTTGTAAAAACCCCTTTAAGATTTTAAAGACTTTGATGAGGCACCCTTTATCCTCGTTTTGTTAGGGAATAAAGTTTGTTTTTGAGCCGATTTCGTAGATTTATTTCGCAATTTTTAGGTACATTTTGGACTCGGCTGATTTTTTCCCAAAAATTGATATGGATGAGGGAATAGGGGGGGGGTGATGGGTAATTGGGGTTAAAGGAATGGGGTGTGTTTTGGGGGAGGGAAAGGGGAGGGAAAGGGGGGGGGTGAGGGTAATGGGGATGAATGGGTGGGGGTGAGGGGATGGGGGAAGGGAATAGGGGGGGGGGGTGGGTTGGGTAAGGGGGGAGTGAATGGGTGTGTGGTGAGGGAATGGGGGGGGTTTTTTGGGGGGTTTAAAGGGTGGGGGGGGGGGGTAAGGGTGATGAATGGGTGGGGGTTTTATGGGTAAAAGGGTGAGTGGGAAAGGGTTGGGGGGGGTGTGAAGGGTTTGGGGGGGTGATGTGAAGGGTTGGCGTTATAAATACATTTCTACATCCATGATTTCCGGAAAGTTAGAAGGGGTATTAGAAGGGGCTATCTGAGAAGTTCTAGTGTTTGGGGGCGAAGGCCCACCCAATTAGCGGCCCTCCGCGGCGAGGAGCTAGCAAACAGTCCGCCCGGGAGGACGAGGACGGCGTCTTTGCGGCTAATAGTATTATAATAATTTTCATTATCTGTGGGACATATTTGAAGACCAGAACACCTGCGTTATTATTCAAATTATTTGTATTGCTTGTATCCTCATTATCATTAGTTATTATTTTAATTCACATTATTATCATTCTTATCTATTCATCATGGTAAGATGTGCGCGGGTTCCTATGGTGTTGGTTGGTGAGGAGGAATTCATAAAACACAGACTTATGCCTAACACACACAGCCAGGCACTCGGTCATTTTAAAAACCTGGGACACGAAAGGCTTAACGCGGCCGGCGGTTGGAATGTGAAAGAGGCTACCTGGTGGTACACTTACTAAGACAAAGTGGTTCTAGAAAGTGTTTGTAAGAGTGTTTTGTAAACGCGAGCTAGTGACGCCTCTACACACCCGCGACATTTCATTACACACGGAACGCACGAACTGTATCTTAAAAACAACTCATTGTAGGTAAAAAGGATAACATCACATCATTCCAAGATAAGAAATATATATACTTGAATGCGAGAAAAATATTTATGTGCAGTTGGGTTTGTGTTTGTATAGCTTAGTGTAGAAAACTACCGAAATCAAGGGCGTGCGCTTTTATTGAACAGGGAAGAAGCAGCAAGTGAGGAAACAAAGCCGGCAATGGGCCAATGGAAAAATATTAAAACAGTGAGCTGGGACGTGCCAGTTCGGTGGGCTGGCTGTCTGACCCTGTCAGTCCAGGAGTAGTTCCTTTTTTTTCGGGTCTAGGGTTTGTAGGCTAGACTTATTTCCCATTATCATACCAAACACAAGCGACAATTAACGTGTTGGTTGTCATGTTGTCCCAGTACAGGCAGTGGATTGCCGATCCGCCCATTGACGAAACCGCACCCTCTCTTGACGAAGTCAGAGAGGCTGTAGCAAAGTTTTGAAGGGTGGTGGAAAGGCAGCTAGCAACAGCTGGTGTTTGTTTGTAATATCAGTGGCGGAGCTCCTTATACCAAAGCTGGGGGGGTGGTTGTGTTGTGTTTCCCGGGTGGGTTGTGGGGTGAGCCATGATCAGCGGGTTTTTGAATGCTTTGTCTTGACTGCCGTTTATGTGCAGTCAGGTATCAGTCATCCCTGACTGGAGAAAAGGGGGCTGGTCGTCCTATCTGGGGAAAGGGAGGAGAAGGGGACCGTCAGGACTGCAACAATTACCGCGTATCGGTATTTACACTGCAGCCGACCAGGCAAGGTGCTTCTTCTGCCATGCTATTGCTGACACGAATTCAGCAAGTCATCTGGTGAGCATCAGAGACTCAGCCCCAGGGAAGGGGGGGTCTGGGTTCACGCCTGCCTGTAAGGCCAACAAAGGACCGGTATCCAGCGCGTCGTGTCCTGGTGGAACGCCCGACATTATCCTAGCGCTTTTCGTGTAATGGTGGAAAAAACGCCAGAAGCGTGAGTTCGACAGGGGATAGATGCTTGCAAGCCTATGTTGAATCAAGAAGGCAGTATTTGACTCAGGGCTGCATCGTTGACGCTCACTTCTGGGATCTTCGGCGCTTCGAGGGATTCCTGCAAGGAATATGGGTTTGATAAGGGTTCATGAGTCTAGGGATCTGAGAGTGAAGTCTGTGAAGTGGTGGGGCAGGTGTATCCAGCTTCTTTCCTGGTGAATAAGGACGTGAGGCAAGGCGTTGCTGCGTCCTGCCCCATTCACTTTTTCAACGCTGTATGGGACTGGGTATTGGAACAAGGTTGTAGATCCCAAAGTGATTGTGGAGCATCCGTTAGCAACCACCAAGATCACGATTCTTGTTTTTGCGATGATGCAGTAATCTTTGCTGAGGTCACTGGAGGTCCTGGGGGTGATGGTGATGGGCTCTTGGAGGGCGCTGCACGAGGAGGGGCAAAGCTTTGGGACTGCGAGGTGTTTCTCTGGTCAACCTAGACAAGGTCCAGGGTGTTGGAGAACTTACTAGATGAAGCAGTACAAGTAACAGTCGTTCTGCGATGTGGCTGAGACAATTGAGATCTTGGAAAGTTTTACATACCTTGGAGCGCAGTCCATTTAATGGACGGCGGGGTCAAGTCAAGAAGCCGTACGGCCTCGGATTGGCGATTGTATGGCTAGCCCACGGTTGTTTTGTTAATGAGGACTGGCTCAGGGGGTTATGTTGGCGTGTTGTTCCTCCGGGGTAACTGTTGCAGGAGAGGGGACAAAGATCCGGATCTTCAAGTCGTGTGTGATCCCTGGGCTTACTAGTGGTTGTGATGACAGGAAACTTTCCACATAGTGGACTTGAAGCGTACGATAATCAATGGGCATTTTGTAAAGAAATGTCTGCAGAGTCATGGTGGGTAATGCGCCATGGGATGATTACGTTCAAATCAGCGATTGTACACCGCGTGAGACTGAATCGAGGCCTATTACCGCCAAGTCCGTCCAGCGCCAACCTTCCTTGGCTATATATATGGGGAATTGTGGGGCACGCTTTACCCTGAAACCGATCATTCCCAATCGGGTTGTATTCTGTATAAGAACTAATCCGGCGTCCGTGGAGTGACGAGGCCAAGGGGGGCGTCCCACAAGGCTGTGGCTGGGGCAAGTTTGATGGTTCTTTGTGTCCCGAGAGCTTGCTTGTATGGGAAAAAAAGGGCGCGCTTGCATGGGAATCGCGCGTGGTGACCCCGGGTAGTGGCCGTCGTAGGGTGGGGAGAGGCGACGCACCCCCCGGGTATGCCCCCAATGATTGATTGATTGATGTAACATAGGTTTTATGCAAAAAATGAAAAAAAAAATATACGGAGAGTGTTTTACATTATTCATGGCGTATAATGAAGGATTGGTGGCAAATAGAAGGCATTCGACCAAGTGTGACCTACACACATTTCTAAATACTGTAGAGGAATCTTCAAGGGGGTGTATGGTAAATATTACCGGACCTTCATGCATTGAAATAGAAGGTATTATTACCCATACACCCGCTTTGAAGCATTCCTCTACAGTCCTTGACTTCCTGCCTTTCTAAAGTTTTTAAAGTTTTTGAATCTATACTTAATAAGAAGATCTCTTAAGCATCATCGCTCACAAAAAATTTGTTCTTTTTCCTATCCTGATCGCATGTACGGGTTTCCGGTTTTAAAGGGCGATCTACTGGCGATACCTTCTAGCTTTCCCTAAATGAAATCTTGGTCATCCTCTTTAGGGGTGTCGGTGAAACTTTTGCCCTGGTTTTCCCTTGATATATCAAAAAGCTTTTGATAGATTAGCAGTTAGCACAAATCTTAAATTTTCCACATACCCTAATAGGTTTTACTATCCTTCTCTCTGTTACTGCATCTTCAGGTTTTCCTTTTCCAAACCGTTCTATTGCACGCTACTGTTAGACGGACATTGTCTTTCTCCTTAAATCTATCAATCTGGTGTTCCCCAAGGGTTTGTCTTATCACCCACTCTCTTTCTATTATGCAGTAATGATCTTCATAAGTCTAACTCCAAAGCACTATCCACTACTACGCTGATGATTCTCCCCTGCATTTTGCAACGTCGTTTATTAGACGTCCATAACTCAACAGGAATTAGGTGATTCACGGAGAGATGCCCCCGAGCGCTAACTTCTGTCTTCTTTCTATAATTCTGATGGGGGCAAAGCCAAACCTGTTTGTTCAATCCTCAAAAAACCAATTTTATTTCACCTATCTACTCGACCAAAAAGCTACCAGATAAAAAACTATCCCCTCTTCTTTCAAGACACTCAACTGTGCTCCTTCTTCTACAATGAACATTCTAGGACTATCCCTTACTAAAAATCTGATATGGAATATAAAAAGAAAGCCCACATGCTCATTCTCTTGTGCTATTTTAATTTAAAACTCTTAAATTTCTAAAAACAGCTTCAAGAAGTTAGGTCTGTTTGTGCTGTTTTGGCCCGTCACTCTGCCCTGCGCGTCTGCCGTCCTTTTTTTTTCTCCCTCCCACTTGCTTGACTCTCTCTACAGAGGGGCCTTTCTTATCCCGCCCATTATGTATGGAGTATGTCTCAAGTTTTGGGGAGGATCCACTCATACAGCTCATCTTAAACAGGGTTGAGTCAAAAGCTGTTTTCGTCTCATCAACTCCTCTCCTTCGAATTCTGAGCTGTCTGTTCAATCCTTTTTTAAATCACCGCAACAATGTTGCTTCTCTTGCTCTCTCTACCGTATTTTCATGCTTCGCTCTATGAACTTGCTAACTGCATTGCCTCTCCCTCCCGCGGCCTCGACCTCGCTTGCACAAGACTTATACTCATTCTCATCCCTATTTTTGTCCATCTGCCTAATGCAAGAGTTAATCAGTAATCTTACCTCATTCATCCCTTTTTTCCCTGGTTTATTTAAACCTGGAAAACTCTCTTCCTGTTTATTTTTCCACTTTCCTATGAACTTCATCTTTTCAAACAGAAGGAGTAACAAGACACCTCCCGAACAAACTTGGCCTCACCCCTCTTTTTTTTATTTTGTATTCTCGTTATGTCTTCTTTATAGGGAATGGCAACTAAGCGGGCTTTGGTGTGTTACCCATTTTTGTTTTGTGCCCCTTGGCCAGTCCTTTGTGATGGTAAAAAAAAAAAAAAAAAAAAAAAAAAAAAAAAAAAAAAAAAAAGTCTACAGCTGATTTAGTATAATGTTGTTAGGACAACACCGTGGTTCAGAAATGCTTTCTGTTTGCCAACAATTCCTCAGTAGAACACCATGATAAGATACAACTCGTTCTATATTTTCATTGCAGATAAAAACTCTATGTGTTTGGACCATATGCACAACATTAATTGTAGCTGGGTTTGGTAAGGAAAAAAAAAACTGGAGGGAAAATAAGTTTTAGCCCAAATATGCTAAATACAAAGCATGTAAGGAGGGTATTAGAGAAAATGAGTCTTCGGCCAGCCAGCGCCGGCAGGAACACAATTTTATATATCTTAGAAACTGATGAATTAAGGTATGTGACAAGTAAAATTATAAATTCTTATAGTAAATGTTATTGAAGCTAAATCTAAAAAAAAATCTGCCGGAAGCTAAACAGACTTGGTTAATCATTCAAGCTATTGTGCAACAAAACCACTCACACCCTAACTGAATCATTCGAATAAAAAATAGCAAGAGTCCAAAATTGTCTGCAAATTATAACCATAAATATATACTAAACTACCATAGTTCTAAAATGCATCCATTGGTTATTGGCCACAGTTGGTTTACAACCTTACAACTCAAGGGCGTTCAATCGTTTTAGCGAGCGGACAAACGATACAATGAAAGATATAGCTGAATATTTTCCCACACCCCAAATAGCCCACCCAAAAGGAGATATAAGATAATGACGCTATGATTAACAATGTGTAAACGCGAAACAGTGGAAGATGAGAGAGGAGAGCGAGAGAGAGGAGAGAGAGGAGAGAGAGGGAGATGCGGATGGAGATGAGAGAGAGGAGAGGAGAGAGAGAGGACGAGAGAGAAGACGAGTGAGAGAGGAGAGAGAGAGGGAGAGCCGAAGGAGTAGAATGAGATGGAGAGAAGAGAGGAGGAGAGAGAGAGATGAGAGAGAGGAGAGATAGAGGAGAGAGTGGAGAGAGATGGAGGAGGAACATGAGGAAGAGGGAGAGGAGAGGAGAGAGGAGCTTCGAGCGACGTGGAGAGACGAGAGAAGCGTGGATCGACCGGTGGGAGAGACGAGGATGAGGGAGGAGATTGAGTTGAGAGAGGGAGGGCTCGAGACGGGAATGGGATGAGAATGAGATAGAGACGAGCCTCAGGAGAAGGATGGAGAAGTTCGGAGAGAAGAGAGAGAGGAGAGGAGAGGACGAGGGGAGATGATGAGAGGAGGAGTTGAGATGGGGGAGAGAGAGAGAGAGAGCAGAGAGAGAGAAGGAGGAGGAGAGAGAGTGAGAGAAGAGGAGGACTGAGCAGAGTGGGAGAAGAGAGAGAAGAGGACAGGATGAGAGAGGAGAAGAGAGGGAGGAGGAACGAGGTGAGAGAGGCGAGACGTCGAGACATGGAGAGAGAGAGATTGGATGAGGAGAGAGAGGAGAGGAGATGAGAGTGGTGATGAGAGGAGAGGAGACGTGGAGGAGACGTTTGATGAGATGAGGGGAGGGAGAGACGAGAGGGGAGGGATGAGTGAGGAGAGAGAGAAGGGAGACGAGAGAGTGAGGAGGAGACGACTTCCCGGCCGGTAGGAGGAGAAGACGATAGAGGAGGAGAGAGAGACGAGGCGAGAAAGAGAAAAGAGACAGAAGAGAGTGAGAGAGATGAGAGAGTGAACGAGGAAGAGATGAGAGAGAGAGAGGTGAGAGATAGGAGAGATAAGGAGAGAGAGAGGAGAGGAGGAGAGGATGAGAGAGTGGCCGACGAAGAGAGTGTGATCCGAGAGAGGAGATGTGACTGAGAGAGATGAGGCGAGAGAGAGAGACGGAGAGAGGGAGAGAGAGAGAGAGAGAGACGAGAGAGCATGAGAGAGGATGAGAGGTGGGAGGACGAGGGGGAACTCCGGAGTAAGATGATGGAGAGGGAAGAGGAGAGTGAGGAGAGAGAGTGAGGAGGGGGAGAAGCGAGGAGCGATGGGAGAGAGAGAGGAGGAGAGAGAGAGACCGAGAGAGTTGGAGAGAGAGAGAGAGAGACGAGCGAGAGAGAGGGGAGAGAGAGACGAGAGAGGAGAGGAGGAGAGGAGAGAGGATGACGACGGACGGAAGAGGGACCAGCGGAGAGAGGGGAAGAGAGAGGAGAGGAGAGGACGAAGAGACGAGAGAGAGGATGAGAGAGAGAGAGCGGAGAGAGGGTGATGAGGAGATGAGAGGAGATGAGGAGGGAAAGAGAGAGTGGAGAATAAGAGAGAGAGGGGAGAGAGAGAGCGGACGAAGACGAGAGACGAGAGGAGAGAGGAGAAGAGAGGAGAGAGAGAGAGAGAGAGAGGGGAGGAGAGAAGGAGAGGAGATGGGAGGGGAAGGAGGTGATGGGAGAGCGAGAGACGGGAGGAGAGAGGAGAGAGAGAGAGCGAGAGCGAGGAGAGGGAGAGAGAGAAGGAGGAGAGTGGAGAGAAGAGAGGATTGGAGAGAGAGAGAGCGAGAGGAAGGAGATACCTGGAGGACGAGGAGGAGAGAGGAGGAGTATTCGAGAGACGAGAGAGAGGGAGGACTGACGAGAGGACGGTGAGAGAGAGATGAGAGAGAAGAGAGGGTTGATAGGTGAGAGGAGAGAGAGAGGAGGAAGCGAGAGGGAAGAGAGGACGAGAAGGCGGGGAGGAGATGAGGGTGATGAAGATGAGAGGAGAGGAGACGAGATGGAGAGCTGAGAGAAAGAGACGGAGAGAGGGGGGTGAGAGATCACGAAGAGAGAGAGTGAATGAAACGAGGAGAGAGTGGAGGGGAGGAGAGGACGGAGCGATTGAGCGGGAGAGGAAGACGACGGAGAGAGAGGAGAGGACCCGCACGGGGAGAGAGAGGGGAGTGAGGAGAAGAGAGGATCGTGGAGGAGACTGAGAGAGGAGAGACGGAGGGAGAGAAGCGAGGAGAAGAGGGAGGATAGGATGAGAGAGAGGGAAGGAGATTAGAGAGGAGGTGAGATTTGATGAACGAGAGGGGAGGAGGGAGAGAGAGATGAAGGAGAGGAAGGAGGGAGAGAGAGGAGGGCCCGACAGCACTGATTGATGGAAGAGAGATGTGAAGGGAGAAGGGGAGAGGTTGGTTCGGTTGAGGAGAGAGAGAGAGATGGAGGAGAGGAGATTGGGGAAGGAGGACGAGGAGAGAGAGATGGAGAGTGAGGAGGAGGAGGAGATGAGACGAGAGAGAGGGGACGAAGAGATGCGAGGACGGGAGAGAAGTGCATGAGTGAGGAACGAGGAGGGAGAAGACGTCGAGAGAACCGGAGGAGAGAGAGAGAAAGGAGAGGGAGGGAGGAGGATGAGAGAGGCTGGAGATGATGGAGAGGAGGGATTGCTGAGAGAGAGAGGAGGGGATAGATTTGAGAATAGAGCGAGAGAGAGGAGAGAGGCGAGCGAGGAGAGTGGTGGGGGAGGAGAGTCGGAGACGCCTGAGAGAGAGATGGAGGGAGCCCTGAGAGAGTTTGATTGAGAACCAGGGGAGAGATGTCTGGGGAGCGAGACTGAGAGGAGAGAGAGAGAGAGGGGAGTTGGAGAGGAGAGGACGAGGAGACGGAGAGAAGGATAGGAGAGGGGAATGGGAGTAATGGGTGGGGGGAGAGAGAGGAGAACGGACGCGAAGAGAGTGAAGGAGGGGAGAGAGGGAGGCCGGCGAGGTGAGGAGAGAGTGAGAGAGTGAGAGAGGTGAAACCCCCTGGGAGGAGAGGAGGGAGGCGAAGAGAGAGAGAGGAGGAGGAAGGCGAGTTGTGGGAGAGAGCAGAGAAGACTGGAGACGAGGATAGAGAGAGAGAGAGAGAGAGGACGAGAGAAAGACGAGAGAGGAGGAGAGAGAGAGAGATGTTCGTACTTATAATGGTGAGCTGCTCGTTGCTAAGTTCTCTCTCTTTTCTCTGCTCTCTCTCTCTCTCTCTCAAACATATCTCAGAGAGCTTCATTTTTTCTCCGTCCTCCACTTCCAAAAAACACCTGCTCTACAAACCTCTCATTAAGCCACCAACACTTTTACACGTCCTCCTTCCATTACGCATCGTTATTATGCCCCCAATGCAAAATTTTTTTTTTTTGAAAATACGTATCCATACTTTCATATAGATAAGGCTGGAGTCACCGCAGTGTTTTTTGACGTGAAAAGATACCCGATATAACAACACCCAATTGTAATCCAGACAAATATATAAATGTTTGGAATACTATAGAGTTTACGTGGAATTTTATATAATATTTGTTTACATTGAATGCTTTTCTCCATTTCGGTGGCTTTTTCTTCATGCGTTCGTATGAATCACAACGGATCCACTTCGAACTTATGTAGTTATTGAGCATGTAAGCATAGCAGAAAATACGTATTATATATATATAATTATATATATATAATATATATATAAATATATATATATATAATCTCCTCTCTCTCTCCTCTTATCTCTCTCTCTCCTCTCTCTGCTCTCTCTCTCTCTCTTCTCTCTCTCTCTCTCTCTCTCTCTCTCTCTCCTCCTCCTCTTCTCTATCTTCTCTCTCTCTCTCCTCTCTTCTCTCTCTCTCTCTCTCTCTCTCTCTCTCTCTCTCTCTCTCTATCTCTCCTCCTCTCTCTCCGCTCTCTATCTTCTCTCTCCTCTGGTCTCCTGTAACTTGCATAATCGAAACCATTTATACTGTATGATTCCGAAATTATATCACTGCCGATCTTCTCTTTCGAGGAACGAAACTTCAGTGCTCCACCTAGTACTTTCTCCCTCCCCAGTTATTCTCTCTCTCTCTTCTCTCTCTCTCTCTCTCTCTCTCTCTCTCTCTATCTCTCTCTCTCTCCTCCTCCCTTTCTCTCTCTTCTCGCTCTCTCTCTCTCTCTGCTCCTCTCTCTCTTCTTTTCTCTCTCTCTCTCTCTCTCTACTCTCTCTCTTCTCTTATTCATGAAACACATTAGTCCCCTTTAATAACAACACAAGGTAGAACACCATAGGAACTTGTGTTAATACTGCTGAATCGATATATTTTAAGTTTTTGAATCACTTAAACTGACGGGACTGTACTACTTAGCATTACTCAGACAAAGCGTCACTGTGCAGCGATGCACTAAAGATAGAGAAGTGAGGAAGGTTAGACAGAGATTATGGTGTCGTTGAGGGATGGTGATAAGACATATTGGCAATTACTTGGTCGTGAAGGAAAAAGATAGTGTTGACAGGGATGCTATTAGTGGTGATTTTTAGATGGTCGTGTGTAGTGATGGTTAGTGGTGTTGGTGTTCACAATGAAGTGATGGGAGTGAGGATGGTGTTGGCGGGACACAAACCACCTTGGGTGCCCTCACAGTGGTCAGGGATCGGTGTTGTCCTTAGGGCGTTAGCAGCGTTATTACATATGGCAGGTGTTTCATTGCCACGGCTCCACGCACGCACTTTGAAGGGACTTTGAGGTCCAGTTGGACGCAGTATCAGGTCGCCTGAGGAGAGGAGGAAGAGGAGGAGGAGGAAGGAGGGAGGAAAAGGGAGGTTCGCGATCGTAAGCGTAACATAGTTCATGAAAATCAGGTCTTCCAAATTCTCAAGAAATAAATCTCAGTTCTTTTCATGTTTCACCAATGAAAACGTCGTTGGAAATGTGTGTATGACTCACTGAAGCCGCTCAAGTGGCGCCTGCTCGCAGGTACCGATGAGGTCGACCACAGTGCAGGGATGAGAGAAGAGTAAAGAGAGGCAAAGTCAGGGAGACAAGTGGGAACAGGGACGTGGCGGAACCAATAACATGACCAGCAACGAAACAAATAAAGTTATGAACTTTTTTTGGAAGTAATGAAAATAGGCGACTGAAACACTGACCAGAGAGAGGTTCCTATGAAGAAAATATATTAAATGAGCCAAAGTTGATCTTGAGTTTAAGACAAGAAAAGACGTTGGTAAGGACAAAGCAATGGAGGCAAGATATACAAGGCCATCCCGGGTATCCACTTAAGGTTTTCCACGCACGCTTCCCAAGCCTGAAAGAAACCCGCGGGGGCTTTCCTTTGAGGGGATTTCCGCTAAGGGACTCGGATCAGCAGTGCACAATCATCGCTCTGATCCCGGACAGATTCTTTTAACGCCGGGGATTGTTAGGGCCCTGTGGAAACCAGTGAAGGCGAGGAGGGGAGGCGTCATCACGATGGCCGGTTCCTCTCATGCGACTTGCAACATTAATTTAGTCGGACGGTCCTTTGTTTAGCGGAGTAGGTGGTTCTCTACGTACTTCGCTAAACTAAGGGAGGCGGTGGCGAGTGGTTAGAGTCTTGGAGTGGTGGAGCTCAATGTCCCGAGTTTTTCGAAACCTGCCGGGCGGCAACTCTTTCGACCTTTTTTAATGCGGTCGACAAAGAGCATGGTCGGGGGATCAGAAGGTCCCGCAGTAAAGTCACACCAAGGAGCAACTGTCAAATCCATTCGTAGAGTGACTGAAGAAAACCGCATGCAGCTATATCTGTTTCTCGACTGCGAGTTGCGACGGAGGAGAGGACAAGACCAGGGTGGCAGCATTAGCCTGACTGAGGTATCCGAAACATCACAGATACGATCTTCACCCCGAAGATCACAGGTGTCACTATAAAATCCAGCCTGCGGGCAGAGAGCGACCGCATCACGACTTTCCAGAATGTGCAGGGCCAACTACCTGATCCCTCAAAAGAAAAAAATAGCCTACAGGCGCTATAGGCTCCAACGGAAAATATGGAATTAAAATAATAAAGCACTGATAATTAAATTAACGTGCCTATTCTCAGCCATGTTATCTTCAGTTCAGTCTAACTTACCAGACACACACACACCACTTTATCTCTCTCTCTCTCTCTCTCTATCCTCTTCTCTCTCTCTCTCTCATTTACAGTTATACAATAATGCTGAGAACAATGGCACGATTCAACCTAATTGTTCAACCGTTTGGGATGGGTGGAACGGGGGGGGGGTGGGGGGCGGAGAAGAGTGTCGCGAAAATGTGCTTTTAAAGTTCTTAGGAGCACCATTCATATTGTAATATATGCCGCTACTCTAAAAGTGAAAACCATTTTACATGTCATGACGCTATAATTTGATTGGATTGTATGACTGTTAAAATCTTAATAAGCAGAGACGCTGGTTCCCACATATACCAACGTTGAATATTGAAAAATATAGATTGAACCATATACGAGTAAGCAAACAATTTACTACACTCAAAAACTGCTGACAGATCATACAGGAGACATTATAATTAAAGGTACAAAAATATTTGAAAGTTAACATTTTGTCATGGGAATAATGGCAGCCACACCCGGAAAGTGCATCCCGTTTTTCTTTTAGAGAAAACAACCCCCCCCCCCCCCTATATGTCAGGAAGCTCAGCTGTTAGTACCTGGGCCCTCAGGCAAGCATAAGATTCAAAGGCGGTGTAAGGCAGAGGCAGAAATCATGCATAATTAGGTGCTAAGGAGGACGGACCAGGAAGATTATTTGTTAGTTGCAAGTGTTGAGAACGACTTCCACAACGATTGTTTGATTTGTAAAGTGGAAAACAAAAAAGAATAAAAAAAAATATTAAGATGGAAAGAATCACTGTAATGTCACAAACATACATATTTCTTGTTTTAATTTCTCCGTTATAGTCTCAGTGATGGAATGAAGGTGAGTGACTACAAATAGTGAAGCTTTATTTGCAACACTGACTAAGGGAATGCAAGTGCATATATAAAAATTAAACAAACATAACTACAAACATAAGACAAAGCCAAAATGTGAAATATAAATTCAATACATTCATAAATTCAATAAGTAAAACTGTGCAACGAGGAATTACTTTTAACAGAACAAAAAAATCACTAAAAACATAGAGAAGACCAAGTTACAAAAACCAGGCTAAAATAATGGAAAGGGACAAACTTTAATATAAACTACGTTGGAAAATAAATATATTTTGTTACGTATATAAAGCAATGCAACTGACCGCTCTAAAAGAAATATAAATGGAAGAAATCGAACACCTCGCCACATTAACAGTGTCCACCGATCATCCATCCAGTTGGCAACATCAAAGCGGCGCGTCGATGCCCTTCAAAAAGAGACAAACATTCAGTCCATCAGTATTATCACCGATTATCAATCAACAAAAATCAGATCAGAAAGCCGGGCGGAATTACACAAACCTTATAAGCGCAAGATAGAATTATATATATAAATATATATATATATACTTATTATATATATATATATATATATTGTATATATATATATATATATATATATATATATATATATAATATATAAAATATATATATATATATATATATATATATATATATATATATATATATAAATATATTATATCTATATATATATAAACTCCGCCGTAAACATTGTGTGCTGTAGGAAAAGATTCAGAGATTATTTTTCATTATTAAAAACCTGAAGACGGGAATGAAAAACTACATTAATTAACAAACTGCAGAAAAACATTTGGACATGGATGCTAGATCACGTTTGGCAAAAGGAACCCAGGGGATAGTGGATACAAAGGTCATACTCCTAAAAACACTTTGGGCTTATATGTCCGCTAATCTAAGATTGTAGAAAAGTGTAGACGGCCCAGTGATGCTATACAAGTTGCATTGATATAGGAATGACGATATAATATGTTTAAAGTGGGGGAGGTTGTTCCGGCCACAATACTGCTTTCACAGACACGTGCACTATACTACTGGTATCTCTTCCAAACTCTGGCAGCATATCCAATTTCGGGACTTACTTTCGGAAAAGTGTAGGAAGAAAAACTCGTGCACTTTGCAACTCCTTAAGGAAGTGGTGTCCTTCAACACCAAATTCCGGAGCCTTTGTTCAATATCACAAGTGGGGAATTTTCATTCCCTGGGAAGGATGAATATCAAAAGAACCAAACACACGGCTAGGGATGACGGGTCACAAACAGTGCCAAGGACATGAACGGATACCTGAACGGGTCGCTGTCAATAAACTGCCCATAAAAGAAACTGTCAAAATAGAGGAGGTATATCTCGCTTTTACACTGAAAGTCTTGAAAAAAATTAAGGGTTCTTTCTTGTAAAAATTTATCAACATCACCTACCCTTGTTATACTAGTTTTAGTCCAGCGACTATAAACGGCATACACGAAGAGGCGAGAGCAGAAGATGCCCCCTCTAGATCGATAGCCGTTCGGCCACGCTCCCTGTGACCATGAGTGTTCGCAGTGAAAATAGAAAGAAGGCATGAAAAGGTTTCCCAATTTTACGAGGGCCCCAATAAGCGGCCTCTCCCAAAACAAATTTTAAATAAATAATTTTCATTTTCATAACATTTCCCCGCACAAAAATCCTATGAAAGGAGTAGGGGGCACCTCGAGAATATAAATGCGCTGAACGGGGATCAAAAAAAAAAGAAAAATAAAGAGGAATAAAAACAATTGATTACGATAATAAATCGACAACGTGCGGAAAAAAATTATCTTTTTTTTTTTGTGTTTGAAATTCACTAAAGGGATGGCTGGTTTTTGGGAGCAGTGATGAAAAGATGGCATTAAAAATTTTTTATGTTTTTTATCGGGCTAACATGGATTCGAAAGACGGGCAGGTTATAAAAAATTTTTTTTGAAGAAGAAAAATCCCGGGAATATGAGGGCGAGGACAGGAGGGGCCCCAAAAGGACGGAGGAGGACGGCTAAAAAACATTTCAAACAGGGGAAGAAAATTGAGATATTTTGGGAACCAAAGTGATAAGGGGGGAAAAAGACTTGCTGAGAGGTGATAAAAGGAGGGCCACGAAAACATGACTGGGAAGGGAAACCCCTTCCCCGCCAAGATTTGCAATTTCCGCCTGAAATTCCGGGCCTCGGAACCCGAAAAATTTTGACTAAGCGTCGTTGCCCCCCCCCTCCCCCCATGAGAAACCGGCTAAAGATTTTTTCAAAAAAAAATTCCAAATAAATACCCACTGGGCTGGGGGGGGGAAAAATTTTTTTGGCCCAAAAGATTGGCCGGACCATAACCAATCTGGGCCCTTAAACATTTCCCAACGGGTCAGGGAAAGCCACGTCGTTCCACGTGTCCAAAGCACGGCCGAAAAAAACATAAAACACAACCAAAACCTACAAAATCCCCGATAAAGTTATTTTTTGAAACAAATTTTTTAGTTTTTCCCTTGATATTACCCAAAAACCAAGGGGCGATCCCCCCAAAGGTTTAAAAGGGGCACCTAACCCTGCGCCCCCCCCTCTCACATTTGGCGGCCATCCCTATTCCCCCCCCCCCCGGTGAAATGGGGAAAAATTCCCCAAAATAAGGGGCCTCCTAAGCCGAGGTTCCGTTTAAAAGAATGACATAAAAGGATCAAAAAATTAAAAGGCCAAATTTTTTTAAAAATGAAAAATAAATTGGTTTGGGGAAAAAAAATTTTTTTATGACTTTAGGGGTTTTGTATCCCAAAAAAAATTGGTTTGGGGTGGGGAAAAATGATTTAAGGGTCCCCATCTTCCATAAAACGCTTCAAACAGTGTTGGTTGTCGGCGTGCCTTTTAATTGCGATGATTCTGGCAATTCTGAAAAATTGTTTTCCTTTTAAAATTGACGAGAAAAAAATTTAAAACTGAGAAAGGATGAGTTACCCCGGTTGTGGTTGGAAGGAAACACAGGAAATTTAAAATTTTTTTTTTTTTTTTTTTTCCCAAAGCCCCCGAAAAATTTTGCGGGTTGGGGTGGGTTTTGGTTTTTTTTTTTTTGTTTGTTTGTTGTTGTGTGTGTGTTGTGTGGGTTTTGTGGTTTTTTTTTTTGTGTGGGGGTGTGGTTTTGTGGGGGGGGTTTGGGTGGGTGTGGTGGTGGTGTGGTGTGGGTGGTGTTTTGTTGTGTGTGTGTGGTTGGGGTTTGTGTGTGTTGGTGTGTGTGTGGGGGGTGTGGTGGTGTGGGTTTGTTTTGGGGGTTGTTTGGTGTGTTTGTGTGGTGTGTGGTGGGGTGGTGTGTGTGTGTGGTGTGGGGTTTTGTGTGGTGTGTGTGGGTTGGGGGGGGGGGGGGGGTGTTTGTGGTTTGGGTGGGGGTGGTGGTGTGTTTTTTGTGTGGCGGGTGGGGTGTGTGGGTGGTGTGGGTGGGGTTTTGGTGTGTGTTTTTTTTGGGTGTTGGGTGGAGCCTTTTGAAAACAATTTTTTCTATTTTTATACCCCCCGGGCAGGGTTCCCGCTGTGACCGGAAAAAGCCAAAAATCCACCAAATTTTGGCAAAAAGTCGGGGAAACCCTTTTCCCTCATGGACCTCGATATTGCCCGCGCAGTAGAAAAGCGCCAATTTTGCCTTCCGCCGATTTTTTTCATGGGGGATTTTGTTACAATTGGATAGAAAACAAATTGGGTATCAAATTAAGTTTTTAATTTTTATTTCTGAAAAAACAACCAAGTAAACTTAAAAAAAAGAAATCATATCCAGAAAAAAAGAAAAATTTCTGAAAATTTTCAAAAAATTTTTAAAAAAATTTACAATCTTGACATCAAAAAATGTGTGAAAAAAGACCTAAAAACTATTTTCAATGGCAAAAAAACTCTATTGTTATGCAAAAGGGGGACACTTACAGTCTTTTTCAGAGTTTGCTTTTTGCAGTATCAAATCGCTCACGGTTGTTTCCACGTTTGAAGAAGGGTTTATTTTTTTGCTGAGAATCGTGGAATGATGTTTGCGAAATCAGTCACATCTTGATCCCCGCTAGCAAGTCATTCACTATTTTTACATTGCTGAAAATTTCCAGGCCTTGCTGTGTCATCACTCCGGGGCCATGTCCCCAACGGGTTTCAGAGCCAGGCAATCAAATGCCAAGGGTGCAAGCAGAAGATGACTCTCTGGACCAACTAGATCCCAGAGTCGTCTTGCTGAAACCCTGAGGGAACATAGGTTTCCCTCGTCTGAAGCTATCGGGGTTCTCAGTGGGTGAGTTGGCAACAAGTCCTGTTTTCTTTTTGCACTGAGTCGCTCCCGAAGAGAGCGAACGGAAACCTCCTGGTCAGGCCCATTGTGGTTTTCAATTTTTTTAGCATGCCTGAGCAATCTCTGGATCTGTTCTCTTGAACTTCATAGCCTTCAAAAATGAGATCATTTGCAGGAGCATCTGAGCAAGTTAGATGACACCCACATGGGTGTATAAAAAACAGAACTTTGTTCATTTTTGTAGCAGCTGGAGTACGAGAAAAAAACGTTGTAAAGCTGGAACCCCCAACCCTTCCTGGGGACTGTTCTATACACCCAGTGGATGTATCTACCTTGCTGCAGATGCCCTGCAAATGATCTGGTTCATGAAGGACATGATGAAGTTTAAAGAACAGATCCAGGAATTGTCAGGCAGTGCTACAAAAACTGAAAACCACAATGGTACCCGACACAGGAGGTTGTGCCCCTTCGTCTTTCGGTAGAGAACTCAGTGACAAAAAAGAAAAACAGGCATTTTGCCAAACTGCACGCCACTGAGAAGCCAGATAGTTCAGACGAGGAACCTTTTTTCCCTCATTTTCACCAAGGGGCGGGCTTGGCGATCAGTGGGGCCCGAGAGTCATCTTCTGCTTGACACCCTTGGGGTTTGGTATGATGGCTTTGCCAAAACCCATGGCGACGGGCCCAAAGGGTGATGACTACAGCAAGGCCCCCGGGGAATATGTCAGCAATGTAAAAAATAGTGAATGACTTGCTGAGCGGGGAGTAAAGATGACTGATTTCGCAAAAAACATTACCACGATTCTCAGCAAAAAAACAGTACCTTCTTCAAAAAGTGGAATCAAAAGTGAGCGATTTGATAGCTCAAGAAGCAAACTCTAAAAAAAATGACTGGGAAGTGTCTTTTGGGCAAGACAATAGAGTTTTCTGCCCCTTGAAAATAGTTTTTAGAGTCTTTTCACACATTTTTTTGATGCAAGATTTTAAATTTATAAAATTATATGAAATTTTTAGAAAAAAATTTTTTTTTTTTTTTCTGGATAGATGTGTCTTTTTTTTTGAATGTTTACTTGGATTTTTTTTTCAAAAAATTTAAAAAAATGCTTTTAAATTTTTACCCAAATTTGTTGTTTTCCCAATTTTAACAAAAGTCTCAGGGTGAAAAAAAAAGTTGGCGGAAGGCAAAATTAGGCGCTTTTTTACTGTCGCGGGCAAAAATTTGGGTCAATGAGCAAAGTCCTGAATTTTAGCTCAAAAAGGGGGGATTTTTGGGTTTTCCGGTAAAAAGCATGGGAAACCTTCAGGGGGGGGTTTAAAAAAGGAAAAAAAATTTTTTTTTGAACAGGTCTAGACTGTGTGTGTGGGTGTGTGTGTGTGGGTGTGTGTGGTGTGGGTGGGTTGTGTGTGTTGGTGGTCGTGTTTGGGTGTGTGTGTGGGTGTTGTGTGTGTGGTGTTGGGGGTGTGTGGGTGTGGTGTTTGGGTTTGGTGTTTTGGTGTGTGTGTGTGTGTGGTGTGTTTTGTGTGGTGTGTGTGTGTGTGTGTGTGTTGTGGTGTTGGGTGTGTTGGTGTGTTTGTTGTGGTGTGTTGGTGTGGGGGTGTGGGGTGGGTGTGTGTGTGTGTGGGTGTGTGTGTTGTGTGTGTGTGTGGGGGTGTGTGTGTGTGTTTGGGGGTGGGTGTGTGGTGTGTGTGTGTGTGTGTGTGTTGTGGTGTGTGTGTGTGGTGTGTGTGTGTGTGTGTGTGTGTTGTGTTGTGTGGTGTGTGGTGTGTGTGTGTGTTTTGTGTGTGTGTGTGTGTGTGTGTGGGTGTGTGGTGGGTGTGTGTGTGTGTGGTGGTTTGTGTGTGTTTGTGTGTGTGTGTGTTGTGTTGTGTGTGTGTGGTGGTGTGTGGTGTGGTGTGTGTGGTGTGTGTGTGTGTGTGTGTTGTGTGTGGTGTGTGGTGTGTGTTTGGGGTGTGTGTGTGTGTGTGTGGTGTGTGGGTGTGTGGTGTGGGGTGTTGTTGTGTTGTGTTGGTGTGTGTGTTTTGTGGTGTGTGGTGTGTGTGGTGTGTGTGTGGTGTGTTTGTTGTGTGTGTGTGTGTGTGTTTTGTGGTGGGGTGGGTGTGGGTGTTTTGTGGTGTGGGGTGTTGGTGGGGTGGTTTTTGTTTTTGTTGGGGGTTGTGTGGTGTGGTTTTTGTTTTCACCCATGGTCTTGTCCACAGCGGCTCGCAAAAGCCCGTTTTCCCCCCCGTGCGAGCTTGGGGTCATTTTACCGTCTTTGGGTAAGTGGGACCCCAAAAACCCCCCCCCCACCCCGTTTAAGGAGGGAGGTAACCACCGACTTTTTCAATGAAAGACCCCCGGGGGCGCGAGGATTCGAACGCCACCTGGTGGGAAACCAGAACCAAAAAGCTATCAACCCGACCATCGCGCGGGGTTAAGAGGGGCATCCCGTCGGGTTTTTTTGTGTTGTTTGTTGTGTTGTGTGTGGTGGTGTGGTGGGTGGTGGGGGTTGGGGTGTGTGGTGGGGGTTGGGGGTGGTGTGGGGGGGGGGGGGGGGAAGGCAAAAAAGGAAAGAAAGCCAAAAAAAACTGGAGCAAGATAACGTGGAGAAGAAAGCCACGCGATAAAAAATTATTTTTTCAGGAAGAAAAAGGAAGAAAAATGGAGGAAAAAAAGAAAATATCCCAACAAAAAAACCCAAAAAACAATGTCATGTGCAATCATTCCCGAACCATCAGTAAGTTTTTTTTGAGTTTTTCACTGAAAAATACCCCCCCTCCATATTTCCCCCTACCCCTTTCCCCCTCCTTCCCCGGGATTACCCCAGTCTGTTTCCTGTCCTAGTATAACAAAATTAATTCGCCGGCCAGGTAGGTAACATCTCAATTCCAATTACCTGATGGTCGCACCCGGGGGAGGCCCGAGTGGAAGCGGATCTCGCTTAAAAAAATCCTTTCAGGCTCCTTAAAGCGACCTAATCATCTTGTGCCTTACATGTAATCAACGTGCAAGGAAAAAGGGTGAACTCTCAAGGAATACCGGATCCCAAGCAGACTTCACATGATGTGAATTTGTTGAAAATTTAAAGGTTGGTGTAAATCTAAGATTTTTTTTGGGGCCCCTTTTGGGGCCCTTTCCTTTGTGAGTAAAAAAAAAACGCATAAGAGCCATAATGACGGTAACAAATCCCCCTATGAATTTGAATAAGGTCGAATTTGATTAGTTAAATTTATATTTTATTTAAGGGGAAAGGGAATGCGATTGGATCTGAAAGGTTTTGAATAGCATTTTTCAAAAAATAAAGGAACATGTGGAAATCAAGCAGATATAAATAGATCTCTCATTAAGCGATCAGCGACACAAAAAAATAGACTCAACTATCTAAACTTTTGGCCCCTCGAACTAGTATCCTGCGCGGGGGGCCAATAGGTAAAGCTGTAGACCTACCGAGGGGGAGCTGCGTAAGCCTCGCGGGGGTTTTAAAAAAATATTAAAGAAAAAAAAAGAACGCATACGGAACGCTAAAAAGAAGCTGTGGCTTTAATGCACATCAAAGGATATCTTTCACAAAAGGAGGATTTTTGACCCCAAATATCCCTATTAACCTCGAATATTTTTTTTAAAATCTTGCAGGGTCAGTCCATCACTCGTATACATATCTTTTTTCCCTTTTAAACCAATAGCCCTGTTTTTCCTTTTCCCCACACGGTTATGTTTTTTTTACCAGGATCGTCTTTTTTTTGTCATCCTTTTTATCTTCCCCTTTAAAGGCTACATCTACCCGCATCGATTCGCTTTCTTTCAAAAGCAAAGGTAGCCCCCTGAACCGGTCCCCAGGGGAATTTAAGGCACCCCCGAAAGATTGGAGCAAAGGCGAGGGGAATACAGTTGGGGGAATAGCGAAGCGAAAAAAAAGATGAGGGCAAAAAGTGTGTGCGGCGTTAAGGTGGGTACCTAGCACTTTTTCCGTCTAGTTTGACGATTTCCCTTGGTTTTTTTCTTTTAGTCTAGTTTTTTCCGTCTGAATCAGTCAGTCTGAGTTTGACGATCATGCTCTTTTCATATGGAAATTGAAGACGGGGCTTTCATATTCAAATCAAAATCCATAGTGATTTTTTTTTTTAAGATATTCGTATAAATCAGTAACTTTTGCAAATTATAATTCAATACATTTGAAAGTATTAAAAATATTCAAGTGACTATTGTACATGTAGATACATTTAAAAGCCGGTTCTATATAACAGCCAACAGTCTCGCATGACTCGATTGTTCTTCTTCTTCTTCTTCTTGTGACCTTTTTTTGCTTATTATCGCTTTGTCGGTCGTCTGTCAAGCTCGTTGTGTTTCTTTTTAAGACCACACTCAAAATTTGTTTCTCACTCTTCAAGACTTCAACTTAAGATTATAGACGAAATGCTGTGGCCACGTAGCTCAGAAGAATTTCTCGTTGAATGCATACGAGGCCACCCTTGTCTCTGGGACCACAGATCAGACTTGTACACCAAGAAGGCCTTGATATTCTAGATCTTATCTAGGTCTTATTATATCTAAGTCGATATTAGGTCTACTATTGATAATACACATAATTAAGTGTATACCAGCGCTGGCTTGCCCTGGCGTCGGAGCCATGTTTGTTTACGGTCGAAGGAACAGCTGTAGTCCTTGAGCCAACCGGCCATATTTTGAAGTGAATGCTCCGGCGGGGGGAGTAATTCTCATTATGATTTCCATTAGGGCAATATCTCAGGTATCAGAAAGCATGATGGACATCTGAGAACGGTAGCTTAGTGCCCGGATGGACGCCATCTTTGAAACCACCCAGCGCGAAAATGCCCATTTGGTGGGGTAAAATTTTGTTTGCACGTGTATCTGGACTTCTTATACTAGCTATCGATGTGCGGTTGACGACTAAATATACGTCCAATGTGTACCGTCTAAATAAAAAATAATATGAAGCATTTTGTTATAGTTTAAATTATTATAAAAATCAATTATCGAAAAAAAATCATATATTTTTCAATATTTTATTATTAGACTTGAAACTTTTTTTAGTGAAACAACACTGGTATGATTTTCCAAAAATGCATTGTGTTTCCCACCGTTTATCTGTCTATAAAAATAACTCAAAAACTAAAACATATCATCCACCACGAGTGTACACAAAAAATATATGAAAAGGCATGCACTTGTCATCACTTCAGCTTGAGCGTATACCGGTGGTGCTAGACCAGGCAACTATTTGCTAAGGCGACCGAAATAGCATGGAAAGATGTCGATCGATATGGAAGATCGTGCTCATGATGGGGAACTTCCCCATACCATCTGTAACTTCATGTCGAGCATTGGGAAAATGTTTGGAGATGCAGGCCTTCGGGATGTAGCTGTGAGTCAGGAGAAATCGCTGAAGGTTCCATCAACAGGGTTCTGGAAGGCAAGCAATACAACCGTGCTTTTGCGACTCCACAAGTTGATGTACGAGGCACTAATGCGCATCATTTGGAAGGGCTTCCAAAGGTGGGATAGAAAGCAATCATCCTGACAAGGGACCCCAGATTCGAAGCACTGATCTAAAAAATTCGCAGCATCAAGGAGGATGTTTGCCACGAGACTCTCGCTGCTGCTCTCGGATGTGATTCTGTGTACAGAGCTTTGACATGTTCGCAAAATACCTACATTTTCTGCAAACCCAACATGGAGACCTGGCTCGCTTCTGGATGATGTATATTGATTTTGGTGGGGGGGGACCCTGCTGGGGTTGATTCGTGCGGATAGAGAAGGCGACTGGATGCTTCATTTTGGCTTGTGTCAGAAGAGTGATCCTTGGTGTTTCGCAATGAACAAGGTGAAACATGCTAGATATCAAACAGGTTACTATGCACAGATGACGCAACTCCACGAAACATCCCCCGAGTTGTTACAGGCATTTCAATCAAGGCTACTTCCTCCGTACAGCTTAGACCAGGGAATCCCTTTGCCAGAATCGCTGTTGATCAGACAACAGAAGAAACAGTCAACAAAGATACGCAAACAGCTGGAGGAACACGAGGTTTTAGTCTTCGACAAGGGGCTGTGTCACGATACTATCAAACTGCAGACAATCGGGCTGCTGAAATGAGGCAACTACGAGAAACATCCTTGTGAATGGCAGCGACACATCTCACGCCAAGCACCCTGACTTGTTACTTTTTCGAAATCAAACCGTGATGAGTCTGGCGTCACAGCTATCTGTGATCTACTGGAAAATGATGGACCAATCCATTCGCCGATGATCCGTCATGTCTTCTCAGTATATCTACCGGAGCGGCTGCGAGGGAGGACGTTTCAATGACCTACTCAACGCCCTGCAAAAGGGGGAAGCGGCGTATCAAAGCTTCCAGAAACGTCTTAAAGAGGGAACAGGGCCTTTTATGACACTTTGAAGAGCAAAAACTTGAAACCTTTGGTAAGATCAAGCAGAAAGTGTGAAGGCCACAAACAAGGAGATCGTCCTGAGAGCTGACAGACAACTGTTTGCCACCATGATATCATCGCAAGACAAGGAACCTCGACATGCAACTTTTTCCTTTGTCACCCACTAGGGCCGTTACCATGGTCTTTGGCAAACGTTGATGGGTCAATGAAAAAAAACGACAAAGTGCATTTGCGAAACACATGGAAGGTCTTGTGGAACCAAACCCGTTTAACGTTGACAAGCGAAGTGCAACAATAATTGGATGCGATGGCTCTCATACAAAAGATGCATGGCGAGAACGACACGTTCAAAAGAACTATCTGACGCATCCTTGCTGCAGCGCTTCACGCTGGTCAAGGCAGTGAGCGCATCGATGTTGTCTTTGACACATACACAGAAGAATCCATCAAAGCAAGCTGAGCTTGTGAACCGCGGTTCAAAGAAGGCATCAGTTTCAGCGAGATCAAAACCCGCACAAAAAAATCATGAACTGGCGGCGTCCCCTTGCTTGCAGCCAGAAAAAGGAGGAAACTGGTTGTGTTTCTGGGGAGTCGGGGAAAAACATAAAAACAAATCGCGAAAAGCTAGGCCCAACAGAACACTGTATGTCACCTGTGGTGAAAATGTCTGGTACTGACCCGCGATAGGTGGAAGTTGGTGCAAGCACTCGAATGTAGCCCGAGGAAGCAGACACGCGTATGTTTCTCCACGCAAAGCACGCCGCTACCCACTAAAAGCCCGATCATCTTAGTGGCAGATGACACCGACGTTCTGATCATCAGTCTTCATCTCAGCAAAAACCATCGATAGTCAGTTTTCATCAGACGAGGAACAAAGGTTCGAGTCAAAATGATTGACCGTTGGAAAGTTGGCTGCGGTATTGGGGTCTGGAGTTTGCAGTGCATTGCCAGGGCTTTCATGCATGGAAGCGGGTGTGACACTGTTAGTGCTCTGGCTAGCCAAGGGGAAAGATAAAGGCTTTGAAGTTTGTGCAAGCGAATGATCTGTATCTTCAAGCATTCACAGATCTGGGATCTTCGTGGAATGTACCAACAGACTTTCTTCAATAGCATTCAGGGCCTTCACGTGTCAGCGTACGCCAGGAACACGAAGATCGTCGGTGCTAAATTTACTCCGTTATCACATGTTCTGTGCAAAGAAGGGCCAGATCGAATCTGGACAAAATTGCCGCCTTGTGAAGACTCCTTGAGCAGCATACGCTTAGGGCCACCTATTCAGGCGGCTATCTGGCGACCAGCCTTGAAACCTTTCCAGACGTCCCAACACCATCAGCAGGACCTGGCTGGGAACTCGATGATGGCGGTTCGCTCAAAATCCCATGGATGGCGGGTCTACCAGCTTTCCCAAAGGGCGTCTTGAATCTCATCTCATGCACATGCAGAAGGACGTGTCGACCGTCAGATTTCTCCGCATACTGAATGGGTTGAAGTGCACTGTTGTGTTGTAAGCTTCAGGGATGCTCCAACCCTGGTGCAGGAAAGATGCTATCGTGGCTCAGGATGCCAATGACTCTGATGGCGACTCTATGATTAACTTTGTGTTTCACTGTATATTGTATAGCATATGTTGTTCTCTATTTAATGCAGGCCAAATTGCCTGAAAATCTTTATAGACAGATAAACGGTTTAGCAAAATGTATAATTTGGAAGATCATACCGGTGTTATTTGACAAAACATGACATGTTCAATGATACCTCCGCTTTTCTTATTAGGAATATAAAATCGTTGGTGTTAAAAACAGCTCCATACGTCTTTCCAAACTCTAGTAATGAATAATTAATATAATTGCGGCCCTTTTGAAATCCAAGATGGCCACCAAGTGCAGATTTCCATGTAACAATTTCCGCCTGCTTATTAGATATCGTATGGGGTTAAAATCCTCTCCGACGACATTCCTAACTTGCGTTATCGTCAGAATAGATAATGCCAGCGGCGGCCTAATCATTTTATGCCTTTTACATATATTTGTTGTAAACTCGTGGTGGATGATATGTTGTACTTGTTGAGTTATTTTTATAGACAGATTTAAAAGGTTGTAGCAAAATGCATAATTTGGAAAATCATACCCGTGTTGTTTCACTAAAAAAAGTAACAAGTCTAATAATAAAATATTGGAAAAAAATATGATTTTTTTCGATAATTGATTTTTATAATAATTAATCTATAACAAAATGCTTCATATTATTTTTATTTAGACGGTACACATTGGACGTATATTTAGTCGTCAACCGCAATCAATAGTAGTATAGAAGTCCAGATACACGTGCAACAATGTACCCCCACCAAATGGGCATTTTCGAGCTGGGTGGTTTTTAAAGATGGGGGTCCCCCTCCGGGCACTAAGCTACCGTTCTCAGATGTCCATCACCCCCCTTTTTTGACACTTGAGACATTGGTCCTAATGGAAAAAACATAATGATAATTACTCCCCCCGCCGGAGGGATTACTTTTGGTCTGCCAAGGACTACTGACTGGTAGTGCAGGCGAACGATTGTGTGTGTGTGACGGCTTGCAGTCAGAATTTTTTTAGTTTTTAGAAGTTGCTGAAAAAAACTAGACGGAAAAAGTGCTAGTGTGACGCCGCCTTTAGGCAGGGCGCGGGAGGACTAGATAGGAACAGCATAAGAGGCGGGGAGGGTAGTGGTAATGGTGTGGCCGAGGTAGTGATATGTGTAATTTGGTTCTTATCTGGGGAAATCGAGGCAGTTGTGAAATGAAAAGTAGTTAGCCAAAAAGTTGATCGAGCTCTGAAATAAAATTGACTACCGAGCGGCGTCCCTTCCGTATGTTACTGCCAGGAAGAATAGTCTGTTAAATAATGCAAGAAATTGAATGTAAAATGCGAGAACCGACGCATTATTACGGAGCATTACTGATAACAAGAGAAAAGCAATAAACGTAAATGTTGAACATTTAATCTATCATTACATGATTACCGGATTATGTACCATAAAAATTTTTATTCTTTTGATAAATTCATATGCATATTTTAGACCCATGCGAAAAGCAAAAAAAGTTGCAGATATATTAGTGTTCCTATGTTTACGTAGATATATTTTTAGGTCTACCATGGCAGGGTAGCGCGCGCGCACACGCACACGCACACGCACACGCACACGCACAACACCACACACAAAAACCGTCTCCGGGTGAGTGTAAAGTTTTGGTATTGTGCATGTTTTGTGTGGTATTAAGTGGTCTGTTATAGTCACCCACCCCAGCAGGGTGATGGCGTGTGAGGTTGGTGAGGTACCAATTTATCCGAGATCCGCCTTTATTTCCTCTAACTCTTTCCAGAGGCAATATCTGGCGGTTGCGTGCCCCGGGCATGATCAAGGCCATGGGTGAATCATACTCTACTTCCACACCTACAGATAAGGTTACAGCGCACCGCCTGCGGAATAGGTCACACTCCTCGTCTACAATCCTAATGTATCCCTGTCGTGATGGGAGCATAGGTCGAAGGGATCCCTTTTACTACGCCATTCATCGCTAGATAATCACATTCACGCCATGCTCTCGTAGTGTCTGCATTTCATTAAGATCGATTGAGGACATTTGATACGATGCGCAGGTTGGTAATTGTGCCTTTACATAGCTTGCCATAAACCGTATCACTAACACCTTTAGAGTATCCCCTGCATGAAGGGGTCCCGTTTTCACCCTAGGGAATAAGCTTACCTGGCATACAGGCTGAATAGGGGCCTACGCAATAAACGCCCTGTATCAAAATCACTGCCTCACTTCACCCGTACAGGGAAACAACCGCCGCAACGCTGACAGTGCGTTACTTGAGCCCCCCCTCCTTTTTCCTCTCTCTCCCCCTCCCCTCCCCTCTGAATTTATATCTTGGTTTCTTTTATCAATGTAAAACTTTATCTGTTCGTATTCAATCCACAATATTTCAAAAAAAAACCACAAATAACTAATTTCCTCAACACACCTTTAAAGCTGACACGCTACCAACCAGCAGGGATTTGTTGGTTGACACAGCGTTATCCAGGTTTTGTACCGGGAGGGATTCCACAGTGGTTACACGACATATGAAGAATGTGTGTAGCAAAGAAAAGGCTGGTAGGAAAAGATTAAAAATACGGAAGGCTGAGTTGGCGGCCTTTCTTTTGACATGTAAATTGTAACTTCACAGTATGATAATAATACCCCGCACCTTGCACATACAATTACTCTCCACCCACCCTCCGTTTTCCAATGGAGGTAGTCTTCCCAATTCCATTTGCTAAAATCGTTGTGTGTTTAAAGATTACATTATCAACGCGTGCTCCACGTACGATATTTGGGCAAAACCCCTTCGCCCCCAAAACCCCCAATGATCCCCCCCACTCCGGCCCCGGCACCATTTCTTCCCTTTAAAGGGGAAAATTCCCCCCTTTTATGGATTTTTACCATTTTTTGGGTAGCATTTTGGGATTTTTGGGGTTTAAAATTTATTTTAATAACATTTTTTATTCCCGAGTAATCTGACTAAAAAGCAATTTTTTTGGGCAAGGAAAAATTTTAAAAACAGGGTTTAAAGGGGTTTTTTTTTATATATATAATATATATATATATATATATATATATATATATATATATATATATATATAAAATTTTAAATTAAAAAAATATATTTTTTATTTTTTATTTTATTTAAAAATTTTAAAAAAATATTTTTAAAAATTTTTTTTAAAAAATCCCCCCCCAAAAAAACCCAAAAAGAAATATTAACTGATATTTTTTCTTAAAGTTTTAAAAAATTTTCAAAAATTTTTTTGCCGGGGAAACCCCCAAAATTTTCCCAATGGGCCGAGCCCCCAATGGCGCAAATTTTAAAACGTCGGGAACCCAAAAACCCCCCAACCTTTTTAAAAAAGAACCCAAATTTTTTTTCGACCCGGGTTGCCCCGATGCCCAACTGAAATGCTAAATTTCAGACTGAAATTCCCGGGGGGGGTTTTAGGGGAAATAAAGGGGGGAAACGGGTGTTTAAGGCCCCGGGAAACCAGGGGGTGTGGGGAGGGGGATTTGGTAAAAACCCCCGGGGGGGGGGGGGGGGGGTTTGGGGTGGGGGAAAAGGGGGGGATGGGTTTTGGGGAAAAGGGGGGGGTGGGTGTGGGGAAAGGGGGAAAAAGGGGGGTTGTGTAAAAAGGGGTTTTTTGGAGTTGGGGGGGGGAAAGGGGGGGGGGTGGGAGGTTTTGGGGGTTGATGGAGGGAAGGGGGGGGGGTTTTAAAATTTTTTGGGGGAAAGGGTGGGATGTGGGGTTAAAAGGGGGGGGGGTTTTTTAAAAACCTTTTGGGGGGTTGGGGGTTGGGGTAAGATGGGGGAAGGGTAGGGGGAAAAATTTGGGGGGTAAGGGAAAAGGGGGCGGGGGCCCCCCACTTTCCCAGAACCCCCACCCCCCAAAAACAGGGGGAAAATTTGGGGGGTTTTAATGCATATAATAAAAAAAAAGCTTCTTGGGCAAGAATTTAAATTTTTTTTTGGGAAGGAGGGAAGAATATCCAAATTTAGAAAGGAAGGGAAAAATTAGTTTAATGGGGGCCCCTTTTTTTGGGGGGGGAAAAAAAAAATTCCCCCCCCCTCCCCCCAAAAAGGGCGCAGGAAAAAGGGGGGGGAAAAGGAAAAAGGGAGGAGGGAGGGGAGGGGAAAGAAGGGGGGGGAGGGAGGGGGGAAATTTATTTTTTAAAAAGTTTTTAAAAAATTTTAATTTTTATTTAATTAAAAATTTTTTAATTTAAATTTAAATTAAAAATGATTTAATTTTTTTTAATTTATAATTTTTAAAGGGGTTTTTTTTTTTTTTGGGTTGGGGTTTTGGGTTGGGGGTTTGTGGGGGAAGGCCCCCCCGTGGGGTTCCCATCAAAAAAAAAAGGGGAAAAATTTGCCGGGGGGGTTTCCCCCATTATAAAATTTACCCAAAATTTTTTTTTTTTTTTGGTTTGGTTGGGGGTTGGGGCCCCCCCAAAAACCCCCCGGGTGAAAAAAAGTCCCCCGGAGGGCGGCTTTGGGCTAGTCTATAATAATATAAGCGAAAAGTTCTGGGTGGTGGTGGTGTGTGTGTGTGTTTGGTGTGTGTGTCCGCTCCGGGTGCCGCCTCCTGTGGCGGAATCCCCATATGGCACATTTTTTGGAACGCTCGAGCGGGGAAAGGGTTTTTTGGCCCATTTATGAATTGAACCGATCCTTTTTTTCTTTTTTTTTTTTAGCAGCCTTTTTAGGAGAATTTGGAAAAAAAAAGTGGGCTGCGAGAATTGAGGAAATTTGATGTACGGTGGGGGGTAATGGGTGAGTGAAGGGTGGGTGATGGGAAATGGGGGGGGGGTGATGGTGAGTGAAGGGGGGGGGGTGTGGGGGGGTGAGGGAATAATGGGGGGAGGTAATGGGTGAGTGAAGGGTGTGGGGTGATGGATAAGGGTGAGTAAATGGGTGGGGGGGTGGGGGGTAATGGGTGAGTGAAGGGTGGGGGGGTGATGGGTATGGGGAGTAAAGGGGTTGGGGGTGATGGAATGTTTGGCGTTAATAAATAATTTCTACACCCCTGATTTCAGGAAGCTAAAGGGGTTCTGGAGAGTCTGTTTTTGGTGGCCAAAGGCCCACCAATCCCCCTCCGCAGGAGCTAGCCAAAAGCGCCGGGGGGCGGCTTGGGGTAATCTTATATCTCAGAATAGGAAAAAACATACAGCATATTTGGCAATTTGAAGGCGGTATTCACAAAATCAAACATTCAAAAATAAAAAAAATATTAGAAAATATAGCCCCAGCGGGCTCCAAGGTGGGGCACCCATAGGCCCCTTTGGTCGCCTTTTTTTTGGGTTAAACCCCCAACAGTCGGAAAAAAAACCCGGATCACATAAAGATCCACCACCCAAAGACTTGGGGTGACGGATTTCTTTGGGGTGGAGTGGTTAATAACCCCCAGTTAGGTTAGGTTACGAAACCCAAAGTCCAGGTTGGGTTTAAATTTTAAAGGGTAAAATATTTTGAAAAGTTTTATTTTGTATTTAACATTTTTTTTTTCTTTTCATTTCTTAAAATTTGATAAGTCTGAGAAAAAAGTTCTACTACTCAAAATGGTCTCTTTAACATTTTAAAGGGGCCCGATCGGAACGCACATGGCTGGACTTTTAAATGCTAGGAATTTTTATAATGCGTTTTGAAGGGATTAGAGTAATTTTTTCATTTTTATAGTGGGATCCTTTCAAAAAAACTTTTTCTTTTAGCCCACCAAACCCGAGGAATGTGGTATACAGAGCATCAGTACAAATTTAATTTTTTTTTTTTTTCTAGTAATTCTATTCTCTCGGGTTAGGAACATTAGTGGGGCCCGGGGAAAAGGGTAATCACGGGTTTAAAAAAAAAAACCACAGAAGACACTTATGTTCCGAGAAATCCCAGTGGGGTCGCCGTAAAAACATAAATTCTTTTCTCAATTTTAACATGCCAATTTCCCTAGAAAAATGGAATTTTCTAAGACGTTTTTCTCTATCCTTTTTTTGCTTTTTGAGCAATTCTTACTATGAAAATCGCACTTTTTTTTAAAACCTTACAAATAATGCTTAAAGAGTACCCAGTGTCCGGTTGGGGGCCGTGATTATCTGCCCCCAAATGATTTCCCAAAAGAAGCGGGAATTTTTCTGATAGTTGGTTTTCGGGACAATAAAAGTGTCACAGCCTCCGTTCCCCTAGACGTGTCCATCATGTCCTTTTTTAGACCGAACCGGGCATGGTTTTCCCCGGTGGGGCCCCCGAGCCCGGTGAACCCGTCTCGGGCCCTCCCTGCCTCACCACTGCGCCGCACCTCTGTTCCCTGTTTTCACGATTTTTTCGGTCCTGAGTGGGGGATGGGAAAACTCCGGAAAACCTCGTACGGCTTGACCGGGTCTCCTGGATCTGATCCCCGGACAGTAACGGTGAATGCCGGCCGTGCACTCCAGGTGCAGTGATAGTGTCTGCAAGTGGTGGTGACAAGTTCAGCTTGGGGTGAAGCGAGGTTTTTTTACACGGGTGTCCCATACCCTCGCCAGCCCTCGCTTCAAAATCTGGGTCACGGCGAAAATTTCGGGCGTCCTCACTCTGATCGCATAGGAGAGGGGGGGACACATTTGAGTGTGCGAACCATGCTCCTGTCCGCAGTAGAAAGGACATCTGTTTTGGACTTTTTGGGCTGCGACCCCATCCTCTGAGCTGGTGAGGGGGGCTTGGGGGCCTCCTCTAGTCTGTGGTAACCCTTTATGTCGTGTAGAGTTTGAAGTAACCCTGGCAGGGAGTACTTGACTGGGTTTCCCGGGTGTTCAGTTTTTGCCCTCAGTCCAGCTTCGGTCCACATGTACACGAGCGACGGCTGTGGGAGCCCTCGGAGTGGGAAACTTGCTACACTTTATCTCCGCAGTCGGACGGGAGAAACCCCCCCCTTCAAAGCCTGGACAGCTGGTAGGAACCTGTGGCAGTGGACATGTTGACCAAGGGTATACTCGGATCTCCCTGAGTCTTTAACCCCCTGGGACCTTGAACTCTCGTTTCTGCATCTCATTCACGTGGCAGCAGATGCACACTGGACCCGTGAAACCCGTGTCAGATGAGGTACCCCTCGATGCGGGATAAGGGCGAGGGGCAACTGTTTGGTCAACACGCATATCTCCAGAAAACTTTTGGGCCCAGCATCTTCCCAAATGAGGTGAAATACCACCCTTCACCCCCCTTTGGCCCATTGAGTCACCTTGCAGTACGATCAGTGAGTCGGTGGGTCGTATGTACCAGCAGATCATAGAGAGCCTGAGCCACCTTGAACGCAGGCTTCTCAGGGGGAAACCCGGGGCCTCTGGGACAAAAATGCCAAAGGTCCTTCCGAGGCTCCTTGTCACGACACATGCTCCTCCCCGATCAACCTTGGGTGCAGTTCCATAGCTGTCGGGCACCCCTCGCCTGGTCTTTTCCTTTCCCCTGTAACCCCCTCCAACTATTTTTGGACCCTGGTGCTTCCCCCGGTCAAAGGTCCCCGGCCGATGCCCTGGCATCCTGCCCGGCCCCCCCAGCTTTTTAGGATCGCAGACCAGGGACGACATCTGGAGAGAGGGGGCCGTCACGATAAGGTCCTGGAGGGAAACCCAAAACCAAGGGAGCAGCAGCATGGGCGGAACGTCGAACCCGGTGCTTTGGGTGCGGAGCTGGGCTTTGACCCCTACGGTTTGACCGATTTCGCAGTTTTTTTTTTTGACATTTGAGTTTGGTGATAGGACCCTTTGACCTTAAGCAGTATCCACCCTGAAACCACCTACGTTGGGTAAATAATAAAAGTGAAAAATCAGTTGCCAGGAAAAAGGTTTTTTCCCCAAAAAAAGAGGCGATTTTTTATGAGGTGGGCTTTCCGGGTCGGCGGGGTTTTAAAGTAGGTTTACGGCAAAATCGAGGGCATCTTCCGATAGAGATTTTGCGTTCTACAACTTTGTCATCAGTTTAAAATTTATCGAAACTCGAAATTAAGGGCTTTTCTTTTGTTAAAGATGGGGATGTAAGTATGTTTTGGGATATAATATAAAAGTCCATTTTTGCATAGCAAGAAGGCTCAAACCAAAATGTTTTAAACGGAAAAACCACCCTTAAAATTTAATTTTTCATAAGAAAAAACCCTGCAAATTCGAAATAATCTATATTTCCCTTTTTATTTGGGCCCACGGCGTTCCCTAACCCCCGTGGGGAGGTATTTGGGACCCGGGAAAGGCCCTAAATTATACATCTTTCTTCATTTTCCATGATTTTTAAAAAATAGAACAATAATATGTTCAAATATAAATGACTAATAGTACAAAAAAAGGTACCAATTTTTATGCACCTAGGACGGATATTTCGAGTTAGAGATAAAGCGAGTTATTTTTTCAAAAACTAATTTCTACAAAAAAGACTTTGCTAAAGAAAAAAATCCCAGAACTTTTTTTAGGGTTTAAAAAAATTAAGTGATCGTTTCAACCATTTATCTAAGTTTTTGTCAAGAGAAAAAATTTTACTTTTTTTTATTCCATATATATTTTTAAATTTTTTCTCAAAAAAAAATTTATCGAAATATTTTCATCACTAAAAAACTAAAAGAAACAAAAGAAAATTTAATTTTTCTCTTAAAAATATTTTAAAGAAAAACATTGATCTTTAAAATCAATCAAAACTTAGTTTTTGTTTAAAATGAATTTAAAACATGTAAAACACAGGCGGAAATGGGAGGGGGGGGGGGGCGCCCCCCCAGAGGTCTGACGATTGTCAATAGGGGGTATTTTGTAAAAAGCAAAAAGTGGATAAAATGTTTGGCAAGTGGGGGGGGTGATCTTAGGTGGTAAATTGGGGGGGGGATTGCATTGTCCAAAAAAATTTTTAAAAGTTTTTGCGAGGACCGCGTCACCTCCGTGAACACTACATTGATTTGATCACACAAATTTAGTTTTTAAGCCTGGGGAAGCATCTCCCTACCAAAACTATTGTTTCATTAGCTGAAATAAGAAAATAAGGCCCGAAAAGGGGGAAACAGCTGATGGCGGGCAAAAATTTACTGGAGGACCGAGAAATTGGCCGGTTTTCTATACTGCTGGCGAAAAAAAAAAAAATCTGCCCCCCCCCCCGAAAAAAATTCCTGGGGGCCCCCCCATTTTAGAAGTCTTATAATTAGCCTACAAATTGGAAATTTCCCCTTTTTGGGGATTATTTTTCCCCCATGTGAAAAGCACGCAAACAGACTAAAAAAACATTGCCGTTTATAGTCATTTTACTACATTCATCACAAATAATGGAGAACAGATGCTGCATATTTATCTCTTCCGCGTTTTCCTCTTATTTTATATTTTTCCTAAGCTGGGCTCCCGAGGGGCCGCTTATCCCTTTTTTATCCCTTTGTTAGGCGCCGCACATCCCCAAAGATGTCAATTTAAATAAGAATTTGATAAATCTATGAAAAAAATGGGGGAAAAGGGGAAAATTGCCCAAAGGAAGGGCCGAAAAAACCCGCCCCTTTTTTCTCCAAAAACCCCTTTTTTTTTTTTT
>JACEEZ010007295.1:42500-73321 GCA_016584305.1 Chionoecetes opilio | reverse complement strand
TATGTTTTGGTTTAACGTGGTCGAGCGGTTCTTACGTAGTTTATAAGTATTCTTAGGGGCCAAAGGATTCGAGTAAGACAATATAATACAAAATATATATATTGTATATATATGTACACATGTGAAGGTTTATACATTAATAATGTCACGCTGTTCGTTAAGTAAGGGCCCCAATGAAACTAATGTCTAATAGACAGCGCCGGAACATTTAAATGACGTGACAAGGTACCCACACCCCCGGGTTGTGGGGTACACACAGACACCTGGGAAGGTGGTGAGTGAGTAAATTAAGTAAGTAAGTAAGAAAGTAAATTTATTGCCATCAAATATTACAATAAAAACTGAGATTGATATTATGTAGTGTTGAGGTACAGTCTGTCGAGCGTCAGCTCCTGACAGAGGGATTTATATATATATATATATATATATATATATACAATATGTATTACAGGCAACCCTTAATAACAGTTATTTTTACATTGATCAGTTATTGTTCCTAGAAATAATACTAACATAATAACAACAATAATAACTAAGATATTTGCAAAATCAAGGTTAATTAATTGAAGGCTTAAGAAGTCTGGTTAGCTAGCAAATTGGTTTTAATTTCTTCTTAAACATAAATAAATTGGTCAGACCCGTAAACTTTTTGATGTCTTTTGGGTAGTGTGTTCCATGTATGAGGACCATTACCCCAAAATACTATTTTTAAAGAGTGTTGTGTTAATCGTGGACACTTAAGATTACAGTCTTACTTCTCGTGATGTGTTGTCTGTCTATGAATTCAAAAAGTTGAGTTTCAGAATAGTTAAGGTTTCTAAATATTGATAATAATAAAAAATACTTATGAATAGATTTTACATTTAACAGATTATGGTTAGAGAATATGTTGGCTGTGGAGTCAAATTTTCCTATGAAAAAAATACATCTTAAAATTTTCTTTTGTGCCACTATTAGTTTGTCTAGGAAAGATGGCCAAGTACATGCCAATACATTAATATATAAATATACTTATATACAATAATGTATATAAGGGTAACATAATGTATAATAAATACTTATCATTGCATCAGTTGTAAGATGATTCCTTACTCTGTACAGCACACCACAACATCTGTATAGCTTCAAACATACCTCTTTAATATGATGGTTCCAGTTTAAATATTCATCAATATATACACAAAGAAATTTTGTATGGGCAGCTCGTTCTATTAATTTACCCTCTAGCATTAATGGAGACAAATAATTGTTTACAGATCTCTTTTGAAAAAATAAATAATTTGTCTTGGAAATATTGAGCTTTAATTTATTATATTTAATCCAGTTATTTAAATAATTTAAATCCGTACATAAATTTTGTATAAAGAGGAAATATTTTTATCGGCTATTAGAAGATTGGTGTCATCTGCATATATTGTAAATTTTAATTTAAATGCTAGAATATATAATGTCATTAATGTATATGAGAAATAGGATTTGGTCCTAAAATGATCCTTGTGGAACACCTGTAGTTACAAATTTAGTATTAGAATATTTTGATTACAATAGACCGATTGTGTTTCTATTACTTATGCCAACTTCTAAATAATTGTTTAAAGGGCCCGTCCTCCGATACCCATATTTTCAAGCTTTAAGGAGAATATCATGGTTTAGGGTATCAAATGCCTTAGAAAAATCAATGAATAGTCCAAAACATAATATTTTTCATCTTAATAGCTTGTAAACATTGGGGACAAACTGAAGAATTGCTGACTCTGTAGAATGATTAGCTCGGAAACCATGTTGATAAAAAGTGAGCAATATTATTAATTTTCTAAGTAATCCACTAAATGGATGCTTAAAATAATTTTTTCTGGGTATTTTACTGAAAGCTGGTAAAATCGAGTTTTGGTCTATAATTATTAATATCAGTTCTTTTGCCAATTTGTGTAAGGGAATTATTTTTAGCTTTTTTTAAAGTCTCTGAAAAGTTTGTCTTAAAGGGCAGATTGAAAATGTGCATCAAGGGAGGTGCCAGTAAAAGAAGTATATTTTAGGACTATAGCTGATATGTCACACTCCGAACGTAGATTTGAGTGATTTAATTATCTTTCATTTAGTGTTGGCTGCGCATGTGAAGCCTCTATTACCACCTACGACTACTATTAAACCCTACTACACACTATTTACCACCTACTACTACTATTCCAACTAAAACTATATTAAAACCTACTACTACTACTAAACGTCCCAACCTAGTGGGCCAGATTGCCCAAATGTTCCTCTTCGGTGAAAAATTTCCCCGTCACGTAATTTGGTAGCGTCAAAACTGTTTGACCGCAAGGATATCGTCGCACCCGGGGGAAGGTAAACAAACGAGACTCGCCAGACCATGTCTTTCACCATTCCTTCGTTTGCGCTGAGATTTCCTCTTTACTTTTCATCCCATTTGAGAGGTAAGATGAGCACATTTCCCTGACTTTATGTTACTTTTTAGCTTTTTAAATGACGAAATGAACCTTTTGTGCGTTAATAAAAGAGGGGGTGTACAAACCTTATTATTGAGAGTAGAGTATCCCAAAATAGCTTGCGCAGAGATTTCCTCTGTACTTTTCATCCCATTAAGAGGTAAGATAAGCATATTTCCCTGACTTTGTACTTTTTAGCTGTTTATTGACGATAACCCTTTGTGCGTAATAAAAGAGGGGTGTACAAGCCTCATTTTGAAGTATGCCAAAATACGCTGCGCAGAGTTTCCTCGTACTTTCACTCACATTTATTGAGGTTAAGTCTAATCAGCCCTGCTAGTAGTTAACTAGCTGGTGATGGGGGTGCTGCCCCCCCCCCCCCCCCCCCGTTATGTCAGGAGAGTACTGGTCAATAGGAAGTTTTGGTTAAAATTGCATATTTACCGTTACTTTTTAGTTTTATCTTGACGAAGTTAACCTTTGTGCATGAGAAGTAAAAGGTTGTTTAGAGGCCTCATTGCTTAAGTAGAGTATACCAAAACATGCTGGACAAAATTGGCTACTATGCCTAATGAAGCATATGCTTAATTAGGCATATACTACTTATGCCTAATAACCAACCGCTTCTCCCAACCCTAATCAAAGATGAAGCGTTGACAGTGCAATTTGAGATGGAAAGTTTTTGTTGTTAATGTTTTAGCATACGTAGCTACTGGTGAAGAAAAGGTTATTGTTATTATAAGAGAACAGCGACAGATGAAGACTCATGTTGGCTAAATGGGTTATAGTGGAACGTGAACTGTGCAGTCGCTACCACCGTTACATTCGACATATTTTTATTAACTTTGCTAAGTATAATGTGCATTATTAATCCACTTCTGCGTTGCGTTACCTTTAAAACTTATATATATATTGAAGAAATTATAAAGTTGTCTAATAGTCCCTTACAGACACACCCTTCCATTTTTCAGCACATCCTTTAGGAGTTTAGGTTTAAGTTTCGGTATGTTAATATTCCTCGTCAGACGGTCGAGGGGGAAGGACCCCCTCCCGTTAAAAAGGTTATGTTCGGTTAGGTTTTGGGTAATAATCTCCCAGCAGGGCGGGCCAAAGTGGACCACAGAGTGGCTTGCGAGCGGGCGAATGCGGGACGGGAGTCATTTGCAGCCCATGCAGAGCCCACGCGCAGTCCTCGTCCATTGTTACCGCAATTTTTTCCTTTCATATAATAATTTTTAATATAAAAAATAGCTAGTTTAGGTAATGTTTTGCAGAGTTATTTAGGTAAAAAAAGCGAATCGAATGGTGCGCGATTGATTGCCATATTCTGCAGGAGTTGGTGGGAAAAACCAGCCGCAGGACCCGGGCCCAATCAATCGCACACCATTCGATTCGCTTAACTTCGCTTCGGTAACACACGCAGAAGTGGATTAATAATGCCATTATACTTAGCAAAAGTTAATAAAAATATGTGAAATGGTAACGGTGGGTAGCGACTGCGCAGTTCACGTCCACTATACCCATTAGCCAATATGAACGCGTCTTCATCTGTCGCTGTTCTCTTATAATTACAATAACCTTTTCTTCACCATAGGCTACGTAATGCTAAAACATTAAAAAACAAATCCCATCTCAAATTGCACTGTCAACGTTCATCTTTGGGTTTAGAGTTGGGTGAAGCAGTTGGTTGCCCCATCCGTGCGCTATTTTGTGTTGTCAGTGTTCCGACGAAGAGGTGTAACCAAATGCCAGTTTGGTTAAACAAACAGTCCTGATGAAACGCCCCGTGCGATACCCGCTTAAGCTAACTTCACATACCACATAACCTCAGTATTATTTATTAATAACACACGTCTCTCATTGAAGGACATTATGAAATACAAAGTTGCTGGTTTGCTACAAAGTTGTGCTTATACTTCAATTAATCTGACATAGGTTAGGTTAGGTTGGTATGAAAGTATTTAGAAGGTAGCACTACTGTGTTCTAATTTGTATTATTGGCTACAGATATCTCAGAACATGGCCGACTATCCCGACTATCCCGACTAGGGGATCAGGTTGATCTGGAGAATGAGATAGATGCCCAAGGTATTGTCGGACGTGGACGTTGACGTCGCAGAGTTGTTACGGGTACAAATGGTGTTCAACTTGATTTATTATATTTCTTAGTTGCCTTTTCCCTCAGAAATCTTACTATTTAGGGATGTCACCCTGGCATATGTATGTATGTATTGTACGAAATTATATATATATATATATAATATATATATATATATATATATTATATTATATATATAAAATATTATATATATATAATATATATATATATATATTACTGTATATATTTTAATACAATTTAATTTTGCAATGCTGTTATTGAAATTTATACACTGCCATATTGAAACTACTGTGCATCTTACTTCATTGGTAACCCCAAAAAAAACCCATTACTTTCATGATGTGGAGATCATATTATACTATATATATATATATATATATATATTTTGACAAAAAATGTTTGATTTCAAGAATGATTGTCAAATCATATTAAAGTACACTAATTTTATTTGACCAAATACCATTACAGATCGGATGAACCCCTTCACAGCAATGAGTGATGCTGAATTTGTTGATCGATTCCGCCTCAAAAAAGCTTCCATGTCTGATCTCATTGAGGAAATTAGAGATCAACTTCCTGCCGCAAATTATTTGAGGGGTTTCTTTTTTTCCCATCAATACAATTTAATTTTGCAATGCTGTTATTGAAATTTATACACTCTCCCATATTGAAACTACCTGTGCATCTTACTTCACTGGTAAGCCAAAAAGAACCCTTACTTTCATGATTTGGAGATCATATTACTAAGTGTACATAAAGTGGTTTGCTAAAGCGGTATGTATTTTCTCTCCCAACAGGATGTCCTGTTCCACCATACCTCCAAACACTGATTGCGATTCGATGCATGGCAACGGGAGATCACCAAAGGACATTAGGTGACTGCCATGATGTGTCACAAACGACAGTCAGCGAATGTCTGAAGATAGTCTCCAGAGCAATTGCCAGTAGGAGGAAACATTATATAATACCTCCTTCTGGCCCAAACCTGAACCAAACTATTCAAAGATTTTATGACATCAGGGGATCCCTTGGTGTTATAGGAGCAATCGACTGTACGCACATTGCTGTATTGAAACCGTCGGTTGAAATTCAGAGGTGTTTCGTTGCAGGAAAGGTTATTTTTCTCTTAACGTTCAAGCTGTGTGTGGGCCAGTTTCTACTGTTCCAAAATGTTGTTGCCCGTTGGCCTGGGAGTTCCATGACAGTAGAATTTTTTGGAAATAGTAGGCTCTACGCTGAGGTAGAAACTAATTTAAATCCTAGGTATCACCTACTTGGCGATCGTGGATACTCCTTGAGAAGATATCTTTTAAAAACTCCAGTGTCAATCCAAGTAATGCACACGAGACAGCATATAACACCAGTCATTCCAAAACAAGAAATACCATTGAAAGTGCATTTGGTTTTTGAAAAGGAGATTTGGATATTTAGGGATGAACGTAAGAAAGATCTAGAAACTACCAAAACTATGATTGTTGCATGTATGGTACTGCACAACATACTGTTAAAACTAGATGGTTTTGCCTCAAGATGGGGCCGGCCTCAACATCAATTAAACCCTGACCATGATAATGTGGGGCCGGTACAGGTACGTGGAAATCTTCAAAGGGAGATTGAAACGACAAACAAAATAATCAGGGATTACTTTTAAGCAGGTACGGGGCATCATCACAGGAGTCATATATGGAGATGTTTCATATTTTCCTCCCACCCATTCCCAGGCTACATAGGTTTCTCTATAACCCCTCCCCTTTATTATGCTTTGCCATACTGCCATATATGACCTCTGATGTCTGGCAGTTTCCCTTTTTCAACATTACTTACTTACTTATTATTTTCTTCATAGCTAATTACATGACTTGTTGTATGATAACTTCTTTGCTTTTCCAATTGTTGGTGCACGAGTCAATACATAGTAACACATTACTATTTGATAGTTAAATTTTCCTGTGACATGGTGGTACCTTTTAAGATGAAATTAAACTAATTTTCTTTTTATTGATAAGAAGCACTGTCTAGTAATACAGTCAGCTACCACCAGATGTATGATTATTGTATATTTTCTGTATAAATCATCATTAGTAATAATGTGTAAGTGAAAATATTATAAAGGGCTAGCATATAGTTTCTTTTTTCTTTTCCTTACATAAAAAAATAAGAAAAGAAGGAAGCTACAAGAGGCCGCGAGACCTACACTTGGTAGTTCCTATTACATTTTTTGCAAATGTAGTCCCGACCTGTCCCTTATGTGTTAGTATGATGTACAGCATTCTATCAATCCATTACATTATATAGCCTTGATCCCAAAAGTCCACCTTAAATCATTTGCACCCGAAAAATACGTCTGAATAAAGAAACGTCTTGCTGTGTACAATATTTTACAATATTATTTTACAATTCAATATTTCCAGTCTTCTTTTTGCTGTTTCCCGCTTTATTTTAGATTCCTCTATTTTGATATTCATATCTTCTATTTGTAATTCTAGAAGATGTACCTTCCTCTCGTTCATCTTCCTTAAATCCTTTTCCTGGTCATATGTGGTATATGTGTTATCGTCGTACAAGGCCCTTCTGGTCCTGCTCGGCTTCCTCTTCATCCCAGAAATAGGAGGCCGTGGTACAACGGCTGGAGTCCCTTTACAGGGTCCTCGACTGAAGGGCCTTGCACTGCGGCTTGGCTCTCCAGCGGCTCCTCGAGCAACTCCTCCAGGAAAAATGAGGTATCTTCCCTCACCTCTATTACAACTTCGCTCCCTGTAGAGTAGTTGTTTTCTGTCAATAAATGAGTAAATCAGTACATATAAGAGAGAACCCAAGTACCTACAAATGTAAAATTGTAGGTAATTGGGTTCTCTAATTGCCGTGGCTTTAGACAGCCATTTCCGTTCTGTAAACTTTTTCCGGTGGGGATTAGTTTTAAGTGGGTCTAAAACTAACGAAAATAGTATTGGAAATGTTAGACACGCAGGACCCTGTCCTGTTAGGTCTAATGATATTTACGAATACTATGCAAATACCAATGCTTTAAAACAAATACCAGTATTGCCAATATTCTGTTTGGGAAAAAATGAGTGCTATATATGAAAAATAACTATAACATGACCAATGACCATGATCGGGGTAGATCGGGGTAAATGTGGGTAAAAAAGTGAATAAATGAAGAAAATAGGTGAATATATGGTATGGTCTCGGTAGCATGGCGCGGAGGCAAATGCCTCCTCCGCCCTCCGTCACCCATCAAAAAATCTCCCTGGTTCAGGGCTGCCAACCCAAACGCAGTCGTGGACCAACATAAGACCATGTTAGCTCTCGATGATGGTGTCTCTTAAGAAACGCGTTCTTGGCATTGGTACCACTTGAGTCTAACATGGAAGCTCCACGTTAGACTCTCCCTAGTCCATGTTTAAAATAGCGGCCGAGTAATTGTATCTCTCTATGCTTAACACATTACAACCCATTAGTATATGACCTTTTGGATTACAGTTACCAAAACTAATGTTTACTGCAGCATCTTATTTTTATTATATGTACAAGTATGACAAGAGCAAGGCAGTCTGTCCCGGTTAGGCAGCTGGGACATTTCCGAGAGAAGGTATGTCAGTGCGTAATGCGTGACGTGTTTGTGTGCGAGATGGCTCTTGACCCTAACTAACTGGCTGAAAAGCCTTACGATATAAGAAGTTTCTTACTCACAAAAGCTATTGTTATAATGTATCGCATAAATTATAAGTTATCACACCAAACGTCTTACCTCTCACAAAGAGAGACTGGGTAATCGGATGAGCCGACCATGTCGGTTGGACTTGGCTGAGAATAAACGTAGTTTAAGTTCATAAAATTACATTACTGTGTAGTACAGCTTAACATAAATGTAAAAGTATATACAGCAAGTTTTATTTCACCATATTCAACTTTCTCAAATAAGAATGTAGGTTGTAAATCCATTAATAATGTATACTTTACATATCGTGATTAGTGTTAGGTATTTTTGGGTGATTTGGGTAAATAGTTATAAAAATTTTTTTAATTTCCTCTTCATCAGAGTTCGCTAACTTGATAAGCAAAAGAAAGATCATACTGGTAACTTACCACTATATGCCATTTTTATCATCGTCATACTGGTTCCCTAAGTCCTTTTTTTTTTGTCATCTCCCAGGATACCAAGGACATTGTCAGTTTCTTCTGGCAGATCCGCAGGAGGGGCACCACCACCCGTCTTCCGCTCCTCACGCCTTTTAACGGCATGTTCCTGTTTTGCCCTAGAAAAAATCAAACTGTGAATATAATGTTATCATAGGCTACCATTAAATATTCACAATTTTCTGGGGTTACTGACAATATTTAAGTTAAATTACTGAGGTAAATACCACATACATTACGAGTCCACCAATCAGCTGCCCCGTAAAGAAAAGGGTTTTTGGGTTTAAGAAGGGGGCATGGTTTTTAGATGGGCTTAGCTGACGGCTAAATATATATATATATATAAAATAAAATATATATTTTTATATATATAATATTATATATGTATATATAAAATATCTATATATATATATATATATTTATATATTTTAATATCTATATTTTTTTTTTACATCACAAGGAACTGGCCAAGGTACAACAAAAATGGGTAACACAAAGCCCCCTTAGTTGCCAGTCCCTATTAAGAAGAGGAGTAAGATAATAAAATAAAAACAGGGGTAGGCCAATTTAGTTAGGGAGGTCCCTGTCTTGTTACTCTTCTTTTGAAAAGATTTAAGTCATAGATAAGTGGAAAATAAAGAACAAGGAAGAGAGTTCCAGAGTTTACCATTTAAGGGATGAAAGAGGGAAAGATATTGAATAACTCTTGCATTAGGAAGATGGACAGAATAGGGATGAAAAATGAGTAGAAAGTCTTGTGCAAATGAGGCCGCGGGAGGTGGGGGAGGCATGCAGTTAGCAAGTCCAGAAGAGCAGTGAGCATGAAAATAACGGTAAGAAGAGGGGCAAGAGAAGCAACATTGCGGCGGTGCTTAAGAATCTTCTTATTAAGTATAGATTCAAAAAATTTAGAAAGGCGGAAGTCCAAAGCACACACAAGCATATACATTATACACACACATACAATTTAGTCACAAAAACTTAAACTAGTTTGTATGTAAAAATAATCAAGGTCCCATGTTAGTTGCATTACAATGTTTAATTATATAATGGGATTCTTCCCTTGCTGAAATTAATCTCTCAAACAATAGTCATCAAAGTTACATTAGTATTCAAAATGTGTTTCAACTTACTTAATCTTCAAAAAGATCCCAAATTTCTTGAGTTGTATTTCCGTACGCCTAGGCCCCCAAGTTTTGGGCCGTTGAAGGCGGAAGTTATTTTGGGCCCATGCCTCCCTTTTACGGACGCAAATTATTCCCGCCGTTGCCGGTTCTGGAGCCCCCTTCTCCTCCCCGGGTCATGCCAACCAATAGACTCGTTCGGCTGCAGAAATGGGCTGGTCTTGGCCAGTCCGGTTCCCTCTAATGCTTCCATTAGAATGATGATTTGCTGTGGAAAAAAAAGGTAGAAAGTAACATTAAAATCAACCGTCAAGGATAAATTACAGTACCTTAATATCTGCCATATAACAAAAATTTATGTAATGGATCACTGTTCACACCATATTAACAAATTTTGGGGAAATATAAATTTTATTAACGTTGCCATATCTCGTTTTTACCGTTAGGATACCATAATATCTGTTACAGCATGGAGTGGTGTTATTACCAACTTCTGGAAATCAGGGGAAAAATGGCTTATTGACATTGGACTGAGTGACGATCAGCTGGAGGATCCAGGCATAAACCAAACATAAACCTAGGTCTAGGGAATGTTTTTTTTGAGTTTATTACGTTAGATTACCGAGAAATCTTGTTTGGCATCGCCAAACTCCTCCAAACTGATCGTCAGCCAGCCCAGGCGGCGCGCCTTTCACTACCTCACCTTTATGGAACTGTCGCCGATAGGAATTCTCGCAGAAACACCAACCGAGAACTTTCGCTGACATTTAACTTTTTGGCGACAGTTCCACTTATGATGTTTGTCCCAAAATAAAAAATTTAAGTTTGACATTGGTAACGTAATCCTGACCTAACTATGGGGCTGCGCCCCCCCAGACTCCCTCGCTTGTTCACTAACCTAACCGAGACATTGGTAAACTAGCCGACATAAGCTAACATAACTGTTCAAGCTGTTGCTGGTATATAATCCCTGAATGTAGAAACACTGTTAAAAGTGGATTAAATGTACTACCTATACAGGGTGTAACACGAGTTTCTGCAAATATTGATACAGGTGAAAGAACATGTAATTCTAAGCACAAAATATTCTATAACCATATGCTTTTTGAAGCTTCCTTTAGACGTGAGATGAAGTTAGAAAAATTAGCGCGGCCAGTAATTTCACCATGGCAGGCGGCTGCCGCTCGGTGACATTTTGAATGATTTAATCATAATGTTTACTAGTAATGGAGCATTACATTATCTTATATGAACGCAATTGGTATTAATGGACATGTTATTACTAAATAAGCAGTACATGAGAACAGCAGGGCTGTAATAAACAATACTGTAGAAGGCTACATGGCATCGTGTCGGGGAGGGGTAGGATGGAACACGTGACTCAGCTGATCGGCGTGAGGCCTCGCAGCCTAGTCACTCCTTCCTCCCCCGCCCCGACGCATTGCCACTTAGCCTTGTACAGTATTGTTTATTACAGCCCTGCTGTTCTCATGTACTGCTTATTTAGTAATAACATGTCCATTAATACCAATTGCGTTCTCATAAGATAATGTAATGCTCCATTACTAGTAAACCTTATGATTAAATCATTCAAAATGTCACCGAGCGGCAGCCGCCTGCCATGGTGAAATTACTGGCGCGCTAATTTTTCTAACTTCATCTCACGTCTAAAGGAAGCTTCAAAAAGCATATGGTTATAGAATATTTTGTGCTTAGAATTACATGTTCTTTCACCTGTATCAATATTTGCAGAAACTCGTGTTACACCCTGTATTATTGGAGGTTATAATGGACAAGAACTACACGGTCTCTACCGCCGTTACCACTTACGTTTTCTCTATTATTTTTTGTTCAGTATACTGTGCAGTATTAATTCACTTTCAGCGTAACCTTTAAACTTTTATACATAAGTTTTATTAAAGAAATGATGCAGTTGTCTAATAGCGCGCACACATACACACCCTCCCCATCCGAAGGACCACAACCCTTAGGAAGGGTTTGGTTAAGGTTATAATATGTCCGGGAGCTCGAGGGGGGCAGTCCCTCCATTTGGAGGAAGGTGCAGTCAGTTCGTACATCAGGTGTTTCGTATACCAGTAGAGTCGTACATCAAAAAAGGTTACTAAAGTCAGTACCAGATTATTATAATATGCTGTATAAATTGAGACAAAAAGCTCTCCTAAGACTGCTATGCTTTTGAATTAGGAGGCAAACTTTAAAAACTAAGTTAAAGAACGTCACCAGGTATGTACGGAAAAACTCAAATCAGTGTACGGTTACAAATCTACTGTTTCTTTACTAAACCAATTAACAACACCTGGGTACGAAACAACTTGTGTACGAAACTCCCTGTAACGTTTTGGAGGTTAGCGTAATAATCCTCCCGGTAGTCTGGGCAGAACGGACCCTTTAAGCTACGGGCACACTTGCATTTTTACCCGTGGACTGGGCGTTTTGCGTGGGCTGGGAGCAGAGCTACTTCGGAGCCCAGAGCAAGTGGTCACACTACTGTTTGGCCGCGGCGCCTCCCAGCCCAGTGGCTAGGGAATCTCAAATCAAAGCAAACGCGACAACGGCGTCTCTTAATACCAAAATATACCGTAATACACCGAAATACATGACAATACACTAAAATAAGGTATCAAGAGACATAATACATACATTTTTTTTAAATGTTTAGGGTGTATTTCGGTATATTTCGGTGTATTTTGGTATATTTTGGTGTTTTTATCGGGATATTTTTTTGTATTTCCGGGATATTTCGGAATATTTAGGTGTATTATCGGTTTTTTTTANTAATATATCATATTTTATTAATACGTTTAATAATATAAATATAATTATATATCAATATATCTAATATATATTATATATAAATATAGTACATATATTATTTTATTATTTACTATTTGTATACAATATATATATATAAGATCTATATATATATATATATATTCATATATAATATATATATATATATATCTATATATATATCCTATAATATATATATAATCATATATATAATTATATATATATATATATATATATATATATATATATATAATATATATATACTATACCATGACATATTATATACATATATATATATATACTGATATATAATATATTAATATATAATATATTATATATATATTAAGTATAATCATATATATATCATAATATATATATATACAATAATATATATATAAATATATATATATAAATATTATATATCATTATATATAATATATATATAATATATATATATATATATATATATATATATATATGATATAATATATATATACTATATATATATATACATATATATATATATACATATATTATATATATATATAATATGACAAAATGCTATTTAGAGATTTTAAATTTTTGGCCCTTTATTGAAAACCATTCAAGATGACCCTTCGCAGAGTGTTTTTTGGGGGGGGCCCCAGTTGTTTTGGAAATAGAGATCACTTCTTCCCATAAGAGATTTTTCAACAATTTAAAGCGTTTATTTTTTTTTCCCCATTGAACTTGGTCTTGCACTTTTAACCGGGTTTTTCTGAGTGGGATTTACGTGTCGAGGGTTGTGGGATTTTTTTCCCAAGGAGTTTTTTCCAACCCCCAAAAATTGTTTCGTCTGGCAAGGAATCACAAACAGGTGAGCCTTGTTCACAACGAAGTCAGAATTTGGTTTATTTTCAGAAATTGCCGTGGGGAATTATTATTTTAAATGAAACAAAAGATTTTATGACTTTGGGATGGGGTGGGACATCGATTTGCATTGCGTTTAAAAGGGGTTTTGAAATTAATTTTTTTTTGAAAGGTTTTTTTTATTATAATTTTTTGGCCAGATTATTTACCTTTGTTTTTGTTTTATAATAATTTTGGAATGTAGGTTAGGAGGTAAAACCAAATTTAAATCCAGGTACCATATTTTAGGAATTTTAAAATATCTTAAACTCATTATTCCAATAATCCACAATACAATAAAATATCATTTAAATCAACAATTTTTTTTTATACTTTTTAATTTAAAATTAAAAAATTTTTAATTGAACCTTTTAATAGAATTTTTCCTAAAATTTACATAAATTTTTTTTTGTTAAATTTTTTTAAATTTTTTAAAAATTTTAATTTTTAATGGTTTTTTAAATTTTTTTTTTTTTTTCAATTATAAAATTTTTAAAATCTTTATCCCAAAAAAAAGGGGATTAAATTTTTTAAATTTTCCCTTAATTTTCAAAATTTTTTTTAAAAACTTTTTCAATTTTAAAATTTTTTTTTTTAAATTTTTTCGGGCCCCAACCCCTAAACCCAAACTATTCAAAGATTTTATGACATCGGGGGATCCCGGGTTTTATAGGAGCAACGACTGTACGCACATTGCTGTATTAAAAACGTGGGTTTTGAAAATTCAGGGGTTTGTTTTTGTTGCGGGAAAAGGTTATTTTTTTTTTAAGGGTTCAACCCTGTGTGTGGGCCGATCTACTTTTCCCCAAATGTTTTTTCCCCTTTGGGCCTGGGAGTGCCAGACATTTAAATTTTTTGGAAAATGTAGGCTCTAGCTGAGGTAGAACCTAATTTAAATCCTAGGATCACCTACTTGGGTTTCGTGGATACTCCGGAAAGATATCTGTTAAACTCCATTTGTCAGTCCAAGTAATGCACACGAAAGCATAAAAACACCATCATTCCAAAACAAGAAATCCCCTTGAACGTGTTTTTGGGTTTTTTGGGAAAGGAATTTTGGCTTTAGGGTTTAAAGGAAAAAGAACAGATCTAGAAAACCAAAGGGCTATGTTTGTTGCATGTTGGTACTGAAACAACATAGCTGTTAAAACTAGACTGTTTTGCCTCAAGTTTGGGCCCGGGCCCTAAAAATCAATTACCATGACCATGAAATGGGGTTTGCCGGGGTTACAGGTACGTGGAAATCTTTAAGGGAGCTTGAAACGACCAAAAAGTAATCAGGGGTTACTTTTTAAGCAGGTACGGGGCATCCCTCACAGGAGGGCATTTTTTTATGGAGAGTTTTTTATATTTTCCTCCCACCCATTCCAGGGCTACACGGGGTTTTTCTAAAAACCCCTTTCCCCCTTTTTTAGCTTTGCCAAAAGCCATATAGGGGCTCTGGGGTGTCGGGGGAGTTTTCCCCTTTTTTAACATTTTCTTATTTCTTATTATTTTTCTTTTTTTTATTTGTTTTTTTACATTTTTTACTTGGGTTGGGTTAAAAATAACTTTTTTTGTTTCCAATTTTTTTTCGGGGGCACGAGTCAATACTAGTAACACATTACTATTTGATAGTTTTAAATTTTTTCCTTTTGGGCTGGTGGTACCTTTTTGATGAAAAAAAAACTAATTTTAAAAATTATTGATAAAAGCACTGTCTAGAAATACAGTCACTACCACCAGATGTATGATTATTGTATATTTTTCTGTATAAATCATCATTAGTAATAATGTGTAAGTGAAAATATTATAAAGGCTAGCAATAGTTTTTCTTTTTTCTTTTCCTTACATAAAAAATAAGAAAAAAAGGGAAAGCTACAAAGGCCGCGAGACCTACACTTGGTAGTTCCTATTACATTTTTTGAAAATGTAGTCCCGACCTGTCCCTTATGTGTTAGTAATGATTACAGCATTCTATAAATCCATTACATTATATAGCCTTGATCCCAAAATCCACCTTAAAATCATTTGCACCCGAAAAATACGCCTGAATAAAGAAACACTCTGCTGTGTACAACATTTTACAGTTTATTCAATATTTCCAGTCTTCTTTGTGCTATTTCCCGCTTTATTTTAGATTCCTCTATTTTGGATATTCATATCTTCTATTTGTAAATCTAGAAGATGTGCCTTCCTCTCGTTCATCTTCCTTCCTTCTTTTTCCTGGTCCTCCAGCAGGTGGTGGCTTTAGTGGTGGTTGTGGCCTTTACCATCGTCGGGATGTCCCCTTAACTGTCATCCCGCTGCAATCACCCTTGCAGGCTGTAGCAGGTCGTATCCATCTCACAAGACCTACACTGTCTGCTCAATATATCTACCTCCAAATGACGACATACCTCTCCAAGATCTTGGGGATCTTATCCGCCAGCTTCCCCTTCCCATTTTTTCTCCTTGGAGACATGATGGGCGGCATTTTCTGTGGGGAGATTCCACAGAAATCGTCGCGGTGTTTTCTCTCGAAAACTCTTATAGATGGCAACAAACTTAAATATATTAAACACGGGAGAAACCAACACATTTCCATTCGCAGAGGGGTAACATTGACTGCTATTGACCTATCACTCTGCAGTCCACATTTCGCCCTCGACTTCTCTTTGGGAGGTGCCGATTCTCTTCGGGGAAGTGACCATATCCCATACTACTTAAACAGTGTCCTCGCCCCTTCCCAATGTCTCCCAAATGGTGCCTCTCTCGTGCAGACTGGGAGGGCTTTCAAAAGGTTTGTTTTTGAACATCATATAGATGACTTTCCACAATAGATGAGGCGTAAATTACTTTTGTGCCCTCGAATCCTTTTGCAGCCTCGCTGAGCATCCCCCGCACATCTGGATCTTTCTCTCGCCGGACCTGTTCCTTTGGTGGACTCAGGACTGTACGGCAGCGAGGATACTCCCGCCGTGCTGAGACGCATACATTTCGCGGCCAACTTCAGTAGACCTAAAAATATCTTTTCACGGGTTTTAAGAGCTAGATACCGACGGGTTATGAAAGTTCTCGTCACTCCTCTTGGAGGGCTTATATAAGTACGATCTGGCATCTACCCCGGTGTCCAAGTTGGGCGGAGAGTGAGGAAAATGAAGGGAATTTATCCCACCCTCCCCTCCAGTTCTATCGATTAATGGAGCCCCCTGTGGCAGATCCCTTGACTGTAGCAGAGGAATTTGTTTCTCATTTTGTGTCAGTGGGCGCAGACAGACCTTGCGTCTCCAAGTGCTAGGGACAGACTGCGACAAGAACAGAGAGGCATAAAATTTTTTATCCAGAGCGGGGAATCTTACAATGTTCTTTTACACCTCCGTGAGCTATTCAAGCCATGAAGGTTTGCGTTGACACTTCACCAGCCAAGATGATGTACCATATGCGATGCTCTGTCATCTAAGAGATGAGGCTCTAGATTTCTTGTTGAGCATCCTATAATAGGACTGGATTGAAGGAACCTTCCCATAGCTGGGTGTGGCGTGTTGGAATCCCGATCCCTAAGCTGGAAGGACCACTCACTACCGACGAATTTTCCGGAAAAAAAACCATATCCCAACTTCTGTGGTGAAAGTATTCGAAAAAATGTAAATAGTCGCCCTTGTATGGTTTTTGGAACGGGAAATTTTTTCCCTCCCTTCTCGTGTGGATTCCGTAAGCTCACTCTACTATCGGAAGCGCTTATTTCCTTAGCCCATCCATATGCGGGGATTTTGCTCTCGCAACACCATGGGGACCATATTTTTCGCCCTTTGAAAAGGCTTACGACCGGCTTGGAGACACGGTATATTGCACTCTTATGAGTTCGGGCTAAGAGGTCGTTGCCGGGTGTTCCTCCGGGTTTTCCTAGCCAACCGGGTTCTTAGAGTTCGAGTTGGCAACATACTGTCTTCTGAACACCCGCCTTCCAGGTGGCATCCCCCAAGGCAGGGGTCCTTGAGTGTAGCTCTGTTCGCTGTGGCCATCAATGGTATTTTTGATGTACTGCCAGAGGGGATTGTTAGTACATTATACGTGGATGATTTATCAACCCTTTTGCTGCTTCCAGGATGTCCGGTTGCAGAGAGAAGACTTCAACTTGCTATTGATAAAGTTTGTGAATGGACACGAATCGTGGCTTCCGGTTTTCTCCAACGAAACTGTAGCGGTTCATTTTTGCAGACCCGTGGGTTCATCCCGACCCAGACCTACATCTTTACGGGAAGAGAATACCATGTAGGGAAGAGACCCGGTTTTTTAGGACTCATTTTTGGGACAATAGACTGACTTGGGTGCCTCACCTTCGTGCTCTCAAGACTGACTGTCTCCGGACCATGGTCTACTGAAAGTCCTCTCGCAACAACCAGCTGGGGGGCTGATCGCGCTACACTCCTCTATCTTCACCGCTCCCTTTATCCTTTCGAAGCTTGAATATGGTGTGAAGTGTCCCTCGCCACACCCACTCGACTGCGGATGCTGGATTTCGGTACATCATCTGGTGTCTGGCCAACCGGGGCGTTCAGGTCTTCTCCCATCCCAAGTCTATGGTGGATTGCTGGTGTCCTTTCCCATTTAATTTTCAACGCCAGCCCCTCCTGTTAGATGTTGGTATCGCCTCCAAACGCCTCCCTGCTCATAGCTTGCCGTGCTGTGTCTTGTGATTAGGATCGCAATTTACCATGGGCGAAAAAAAAGCTTACCAAAGCCCCTTGGTTCCGATTGACAGCTATTAGGAGACCCCTACCTTCCCGGGCTTAAAGGGGGACTGCCCGCAAGGCTACGAAAAAAGTCGTCATGCTTCCCCCAGAAGTGTCCTTTTGAAAGTTTCGCCTCAAAAGGGTCTTTACCACCTCAGCTGAGCGTGCCCAGTTTTTAGACCACTTTTGCACACATCGGGAGTTCGGTCCCTGTTTTTACTGATGGTTCCAAATCAGACGAAGGAGTTGGATACGGTTTTCGTATTCCCATCGTTTAACAAAGGCGTCAGCCTTCCAAGTGTTTCATCTGTTTTTTAGGGCTGAAATAAGTGCTATTTTTATGCTCTCATGATTATTTTTTTACCCTTCCGGATGTTTTTTTTACAATTTTTAGTGATTCCCTTGTAGTGCTCTTCAATCACTATGTAATTTTTTAACTCTCCCCATCCGCTGGTCAATGCCATCCTGGAATGGCTTTATCTGCTCAAGAGGAGGCCGGACGGTCAGCTTTTGTTGGGTACCGGCACATGTAGGTGTTGCCGGGAATGAGGAAGCTGGGTGCCTTGGCAAAAGCTGCAGCTAGAAGACCACTCTATCACATTTGCAGTGCCGGCTACGACCTCGCTCGGCAATCCATAGATCAGTTCACAACAGTTGGCAGGAACGTTGGATTACTATAGGGCAAAATAAACCGCACCATCCGCCAAAAATATCGAGACTGGAGCTACTGCGGTCCTCCCGAGATGGGAGACTGCCTTGGCACGAAATTGCGTATTGGTTTACACTCTATATACTCATGGGTTCCTCATGGAGGGGGGCCACCCTCCTTACTGTGATGATTGTTTGGTCCCCTTAACTGTGCGGCACTTGCTGGTCGAGTGTCCCAGTCTTGGGGACCTAAGTGTGCAATTTTTGTCCCGGTGTCGCGGGTCGGACGGTGCTTACCGTCTCTCCCTGGCATTGGGAGAGAGGTGTTTCTCTCCGGGACATGAAGTCCATACATTTATTGAGAAGGCTGGCCTTCTCAACAAGTTATGATGTTTTTAATATTAACTTATGATTGTTTTTAATGTACTTTTGTTCTTTTATGTATTTCGTAATTTTCAATATTTTTATTCTATCTTAGATTTTGTTTTTTAGTTTTACTTTACATGTATCTTTTGTAAGCAGGCGTCAATAACCCCGCAGTTGCGGCGCCTTAAAACTATAATCAATCAATCAATTCTTCATAGCTAATTACATGACTTGTTGTATGATAACTTCTTTGCTTTTCCAATTGTTGGTGCACGAGTCAATACATAGTAACACATTACTATTTGATAGTTAAATTTTCCTGTGACATGGTGGTACCTTTTCAGATGAAATTAAACAAATTTTCTAATTATTGATAAGAAGCACTGTCTAGTAATACAGTCAGCTACCACCAGATGTATGATTATTGTATATTTTCTGTATAAATCATCATTAGTAATAATGTGTAAGTGAAAATATTATAAAGGGCTAGCATATAGTTTCTTTTTTCTTTTCCTTACATAAAAAAATAAGAAAAGAAGGAAGCTACAAGAGGCCGCGAGACCTACACTTGGTAGTTCCTATTACATTTTTTGCAAATGTAGTCCCGACCTGTCCCTTATGTGTTAGTATGATGTACAGCATTCTATCAATCCATTACATTATATAGCCTTGATCCCAAAAGTCCACCTTAAATCATTTGCACCCGAAAAATACGCCTGAATAAAGAAACACGTCTGCTGTGTACAACATTTTACAGTTTATTCAATATTTCCAGTCTTCTTTGTGCTATTTCCCGCTTTATTTTAGATTCCTCTATTTTGATATTCATATCTTCTATTTGTAAATCTAGAAGATGTGCCTTCCTCTCGTTCATTTTCCTTCTTTCTTTTTCCTGGTCATATGTGGTATATGTGTCATCGTCGTACAAGGCCCTTCTGGTCCTGCTCGGCTTCCTCTTCATCCCAGAAATAGGAGGCCGTGGTACAACGGGGTGGAGTTTCACACGATCCTCGACTGAAGGGCCCTTGCACGCGGCTTGGCTCTCCAGCGGCTCCTCGAGCAACTCCTCCAGGAAAAATGAGGTATCTTCCCTCACCTCTATTACAAAATTCGCTCCCTGTAGAGTAGTTTTTTTTCTGTCAATAAATGAGTAAATCAGTAAATATAAGCGAGAAAACCCCAAATACCCACAATGTAAAATTGTAGGTAATTGGGTTCTCTAATTGTAGTTGGGTCAACAAAGTCATTCGGCCGAATCTTTAAACGTGGACTTAGGCTAACCTAAGACTAACCATGGCTTTAGACAGCCATTTCCGTTCTGTAAACTTTTTCCGGTGGGGATTAGTTTTAAGTGGGTCTAAAACTACGAAAATGTATTTGGAAAAGTTAGACACGCAGGACCCTGGGGCCTGTTAGGTCTAATGATATTTACGAATACTATGCAAATACCAAGCTAAGACAAATTACCAGTATTGCCAATATTCTGTTTGGCAAAATATGAGTGTATATATGACAATAACTATAACATGACCAATGACCATGATCGGGGTAGATCGGGGTAAATTGTGGGTAAAAAAGTGAATAAATGAAGAAAATAGGGGAATATATGGGATGGTCTCGGTTAGCAGGGCGCCCGGGGGCAAATGCCTCCTCCGCCCTCCGTCACCCAACAAAAGATCTCCCTGGTTCAGGGCTGCCAACCCAAGCGCAGTCGTGGACCAACATAAGACCCTGTTAGCTCTCGATGATGTGTCGTCTAGAAACGCGTTCTTGGGGGATTGTACCACTTGAGTCTAACATGGAACTTTCCCCGTTAGACTCTCCCTAGTCCATGTTTAAAATAGCGGCCGAGTAACTGTATCTCTCTATGCTTAAAACATTAAAAAACCCATTAGTGTATGACCTTTTGGATTTCAGTTAAACCCAAAAACAAAATTTTACTGCAGCATCTTATTTTATTATATGTACAAGTATGACAAGAGCAAGGCAGTCTGTCCCGGTTAGGCAGCTGGACATTTCCGAGAGAAGGTATGTCAGTTTCGTAATGCTTGACGTGTTTGTGTGGAGATGGCTCTTGACCCTAACTAACTGGCTGAAAAGCCTTACGACATAAGAGCTTTTTTTAAGAAGTTTCTTACTCACAAAAGCTATTATGTTATAATGTATCGCATAAATTATAAGTTATCACACCAAACGTCTTACCTCTCACAAAGAGAGACTGGGTAAATCGGATGAGCCGACCATGTCGGTTGGACTTGGCTGAGAATAAACGTTGTTTAGTTCATAAAATTACATTACTGTGTAGTACAGCTTAACATAAATGTAACAGTATATACAGCAAGTATATTTCACCATATTCAACTTTCTCAAATAAGATGTAGGTTGTAAATCCATTAATAATGTATACTTTACATATCGTGATTAGTGTTAGGTATTTTTTGATGATTGGCTAAATAGTTATAAATTATTTTAATTTCCTCTTCATCAGAGTTCTAACATCTTCATCATTGGCTAACTTGATAAGCAAAAGAATGATCATACTGGTAACTTACCACTATATGCCATTTCATCATCGTCATACTGGTTCCCTAAGTCCTTTATGTCATCTCCCAGGATCGCAAGGACATTGTCAGTTTCTAATGGCAGAATTTTTTTTTTTTTTTTTTTTTTATTTATTTACATATATTACATAATATATATACATATACATATACATATGCACATACACATACATACACATAAAGCCAGTAATAAATGAGCGGGCATCAGCCCGCCGCTGTAGCCGCAGCCACAGTCAGGTCACAGGTGGGCGGGGCGTGAGGTCACTCCCGCTCCTTAGTGTTCATCGGGGGGGTGGGGCGGCACGCGCCACCTCCAGCAGCAGGTGCAAATTTTTCTGAAACTGCCATACGAGGGCGGCCGCGCTTTCCGGGCCGACGCGCTGTCTGAGCCGCTCTGTAGCGGGGCAGGAAAGCAGGTAGTGGATCAGGGGATGGGGGGTCATATGAGGACAGTGCTCACACGGCCGCTCCTCAAACCCGTCCCTCAGCTCCTCCAGGGTTACGTAGCCAAGCCGAAGTCGGTGTAGAACGACCTCCTCGGCTCGGGACAGCTGCTGGGCGGGGCGTAACGGCTCGTTGTTGTTCGTGGCTTGTTTGTGCCAGGCTGCCTGCCTCGATGTCTGCACCAGTTGGCGATACTGTTGCTCTGCGGCACAGACGGCAGCGCGTCTGGCCAGTACCTTGGCCCCTTGGATGCTGGGTAAGACAGTCAAGGCCACCGCTGGATGTCTGGTGGCCTCCCGGGCCGCCTCATCGGCCGCCTCGTTGCCACGGACGCCTATGTGGCTGGGCACCCAGTTGAACCTTACGCAGCGCCCCTGCGCGGCGAGGCCCTGGATGTGGCCCAGGATGGCGGTGGTGAGCTGCACGTTGTCCATCGGTGTGCGGGGCTGCCGTAGGACCTGCAGGGCAGACATGGAGTCGGTGTGAATCACCACAACCTCCTCCTGTCGGCCCAGGGCGTGCTGTAGGGCGCGCTCTATCGCCACCAGCTCCGTCTGCAGCGTGGAGCAATGGTCGGGTGTCCTCCAGGACAGCACCTCACCGCCCGTAACCACCGCAGCACCTGTCCGGCCTCTCTCAGGATCAACGGAGCCGTCGGTGTAGTAGATAGCGACCGCGACGCTGCTGGGAACATTGGCGTGCGCCACCGCCTGCAGGGCGTGCTGCCTCAGCTCCTCCCGCGTGCACAACGCCTTCGCGGCCGGCAGTGTGGCGATAATCACCTGGGCGGCAGAGGGCTGCCACGGTGGCGGAGCGACGTAGTTGACAGCGGGGCGGTCAGGTCCGTCCAGCAGCAGGTGGGTGTGGCCGGGGAGGAGGTGGATGGCGGCGTCTGCCACCCTCTGCAGCCAGGTGTTGCCCGGCGATAGGTCACGCTGCTCCTGTGGCAAGACCCTGCACAGCCTGTCCCGCGCGACAGACTCCCTTGCCTGGCAGAGGATCTTGGCCACCCGACAGGCCACGATCTGTCGAACCCTGGTGGCTAGGGGCACCAAACGTGCCTCCGCCTGCATGACGCGGGTGTTTGCCCAGCGCGGTGCCCCCAGCAGGGTCCTCAAAGCTCGGTTCTGAAGGACCTCTAACTTCCTCCGCAGGAGGGGCACCACCACCCGTCTTCCGCTCCTCACGCCTTTTAACGGCATGTTCCTGTTTTGCCCTAGAAATAATCAAACTGTGAATATAATGTTATCATAGGCTACCATTAAATTTCCACAATTTTCTGGGGGTTACTGACAATATTTTAAGTTAAATTACTGAGGTAAATACCACATACATTACGAGTCCACCAATCAGCTGCCCCGTAGAAAAGGGGTTGTGGGTTGAAGAAGGGGGCATGGTTTCTAGATGGGCTTAGCTGACGGCTAAATATTATATATATTATTTTTTTTTTTTTTTACATCACAAGGAACTGGCCAAGGGCACAACAAAAATGGGTAACACAAAGCCCGCTTAGTTGCCAGTCCCTATAAAGAAGACAGTAAGAGAATGTCTTGTTACTCTTCTTTTGAAAAGATTTAAGTCATAGATAAGTGGAAAAATAGAAACAGGAAGAGAGTTCCAGAGTTTACCAGTGAAAGGGAATGAAGAGTAAAGTATTGATTAACTCTTGCATTAGGAAGATGGACAGAATAGGGATGAGAAATGAGTAGAAAGTCTTGTGCAGCGAGGCAGCGGGAGTGGGGGAGGCATGCGCTTAGCAAGTTCAGAAGAGCAGCAGGTGAGCATGAAAATAATAACGGTAGAAGAGAGCAAGAGAAGCAGCATTGCGGCGGTGGCATTTAAAGATTGAAGACACGCAGTCTCGAGGAGGAGAGGAGTTGAGGAGGGGACAAAGCTTTTGACCTCAACCCTGTTTAGGAGAAGCTGTATGAGGTGGATCATCCCCCCAAACATGTGAAACATACTCCATACATGCGCGATAAGGCCCCTGTAGAGAGCAAGCAATTGGAAGGGAGAAAAAAAAAAGGAAGGCAGGACGCCACAGCACACTAACTTCTTAGAAAGCTGTTTTAGCAAGAGATGTGAATAATATATATAGATATATATATATATATATATATATAGATTATCATTATATATAATATATTATATATATTGATATATATATAGTATATAATATAATATCGATATATATATATCTTATATATATGGATAACATATATATATATATATATATATATCATATATATAATATATATATATGATATATATACTAATATATATATCTATGAATATAAGTATTATATATTATATATATATATATATATATATATTGGATATACTATATATATATATATATTATATTGGATATATATATATATTATATATATTGATATATATATATTATAATATATTGATATATATATATATATATATAGATATATTATATATATATATATATGATTATATAATATATATATAGTATATATATATATATATTGATATAATATAATTAATATCGATATATATCTATATATGATATATATTATATATATCTATATAGATTATAATATATTATATATATATATCTATATATATTGAGGATATATTGATTGATATATATATATATTATATATATATATTGATAGATCTATATATATTGATATATGATATATATGATAATATATATATATTGATATATTATATATATATATATATATTTGATATATATATATATTGATATATAATTATATACGTATATTATTGATATATATTGATATATATATATATATATATATATATAATGATCGGTATTCTGTGGTAGTGGCTAGCGCCCTCAAGCTCACAACCAAAAGATCTAGGGTTCAAGTATTCGGCCTGTACTTTTATGTACAGTAGCTGTACAGTCATGTACAGTCGGACAGGTTGGGCAGGAGAGGAAGAGGAGTAGCACTTTATGCAAGATATACATTGCAGTGATGTGTTAACAATGTTATAAAAATAGATGATAGTGTAGTGTTTATATAGCTCGAAATTAGAGACAGAACTGATAAGATGGTTGTAGGTATAGTGTACAGGCCTCCAAATTTATGTAGAGAGGATTCCGTTTCTATATGGCAAGAAATAAGCAAGGCTTGCAGATATAATCGATTTTGTGTGGTAGGAGATTCTAATATTTGGAACATCGATTGGGATTTAATTGTAGGAGACAATGACGCAGAAGAATTGTTAAAACTAGTTTAGGATAACTTTCTAAAGCAAGCAATCAAGGAGCCTACTAGGGGAGATAATATTCTAGATGTATTACTAACAAACAGGGAAGATTTAGTTACAGAGGTGGAAGTTGGAGATCAGGTAGGTAATAGCGATCATTGTGAAATTAAGATTTGTTTAAAATGGGAAGTAGGATCTAGAAGTGTTAATAAGCATAAAGTACCTGCCTTCAGAAGGGCCAGTTATGTAGAATTAAGAAGACACCTGGAAGGGATTAACTGGGGTAGGAAGGAGTGTGATATGAGATCTGAGGTCGGGGCGGAGGGGGGAGTCGTTGAGGTCAGTGCTGAAGAGGATTATACATTCTTTGGTAGCAATTTAATTGCAGGTCAGAAAAAGAATATTCCTTATAGGGCGATAAGATCAAGGAAAAACGACCCCAAATGGATGACTGCGAGTTTAAATCACAACATATGACTAAAAAGAATTGTGTACAAAATGGTCAAGGAAAGACAGGTGAGCATAGATCAGTATAATGTGATGGCTAGGACAATGAAAAAGTTAACAAGAACACCAAAGAATACTTGAGGCGGTTATTTCAGGAAGTCGATATTACNGGCCTTTGCAGCTGGGCCTCCCAAACTGATCGTCACCACCCGGCGACGCCCTTTCACTGCCTAAACCTTTATGGAACTGTCGCCGATAGGAATTCTCGCAGAAACACCAACCGAGAACTTTCGCTGACATTGAACTTTTTGGCGACAGTTCCACTTATGATAAAATGAAAAGGCAAATAAAAACTATTTTATTATTGGACAACACATTTTATTTTTTGTCCCAAAATAAAAAATTAAAGTTTGACATTGGTAACGTAATCCTGACCTAACTCTGGGGCTGCGCCCCCCCAGTCTCCCTCGCTTGTTCACTAACCTAACCGAGACATTGGTAAACTAGCCGACATAAGCAAACATAACTGTTCAAGCTGTTGCTGGTATATAATCCCTGAATGTAGAAACACTGTTAAAAGTGGATTAAATGTACTACCTATATTATTGGAGGTTATAATGGACAAGAACTACGCGGTCTCTACCGCCGTTACCACTTACGTTTTCTCTGTTATTTTTTGCTCAGTATACTGTGCAGTATTAAAGGCGCTATTACACGGGCACTTTTCTGCTCAGTGAGCAGCTGCTCACTGAGCAGATTTCACTGAGCTGCTCAACGAAACTATTACACGGTGATCTGTGTTTTGATGAGCAAAATGCATACAGACCTGAGTGCGGTAATGATACAAATGATCATAGCGCTTCCTAATAAGCGGTGCTTGTTGTAATGGAGATAGCTTTATTTTGCGCGCGCGCGCAAAAAAAAAAAAAAAAAAAAAAAAAAAAAAAAGAAGAAGAAGTATACTTTGTGGTTAAAGTTAGGTTAGGTTTCATTACAACCTATAAGGTTAGGTTAAGTTTCATTAAAACCTATAAGGTTAGGTTAGGTTTCATTATTACATTTTTTTTTGGGTGGGGGGGGGGGTTGCGCAAAAAAAAACTTTTCCATTAGAACAAGCACCTATTGTAGGCCAAGAAAAAATAGGGAAATACTTTGAACTCATCCTTCCGGCTTTGCCCTGAAATGAACTACCGCACTGTATTGTATGCTTATTGTACTTCACATCTGTAAAGGTTCCAGAGTGCGCTCAGCCTTGGTTAACCCACACGGCCGCTATGAAATATGAGGTGCCTCAAAAAATTCTAAGTCCAGTTAGGTTAGGTATACTTTGTGGTTAAGGTTAGGTATACTTTGTGGTTAAGGTTGGTTAGGTTAGGTATACTTTGGGGTTTAAAGGGTTTTAGGTTAGGTTAGGTTAGGTATATTTTTGTGGTTAGGTTAGGTTAGGTTAGGTATACCTTGTGGTTAAGGTTAGTATACTTTGTGGTTAAGGTTAGGTTAGGTTAGGTTTGGTATACTTTGTGTTAAGGTTAGGTTAGGTATACTTTGTGGTTAAGGTTAGGTTAGGTTAGGTATACTTTGTGGTTAAGGTTGGTTTTAGGTTAGGTATACTTTGTGGTTAAGGTTAGGTTAGGTATACTTTGTGGTTAAGGTTAGGTTATTTTTACTTATAGTGACTTTGAATGATTTTTTTGTGGCCATGAATCACTTATATTTGCTTCCCCCACCCAAAAACCCGTATTCCCGCCAGTTCCCCAGGCTTGCTGGCTATAGGGGGAAGAAAAAAAAGATAGGGGTGAAGGACTTCTTCCAAAGTTTTACCAAAAATAGTTGGTGTCTCTGAAAACGACCGCGAAACTCTCGTCCCCTTATTACCAAAAGTTGTTTCGTTCTATATGAAACCATAGTCGTTTCGTACACTCGCGCAGAGTTGAACTTGACTACTAGAGTACGAAATGACACCAGGTATGTACGAAAATACTCAAAATCAGTGTACGAAACTAACTACTTTTCAATTCAAATTACCAAATTAAGAAAGTTTTTTTTGATTAGGCCAAAGGCTTTTGATTCATTTAAAATTCCTGTAATCCCCGTGAGTAGCTTCTATGGACCACTGTGCCCGCGCCGTACCCGTGGCCGTGGCGGTACGGGGCTGACGCCGTTATAAATTGGGCGAGAAAATACGCGTTCGCTCTTTAGGTCAGACACACACACTCGGGTGCTAACGCTGCACTCTTAGCCTCTCTCGCTTTACCATATACACCACACCTGTCACTACACACCTGTACGGCCTCGCAACACACCGTCGCCTGTGTATCACCGTAAATAAATGACTTAGAAGGGCACGCTTCTTAGGCATTGAGGGGGCATGTTTCTTTTTTAATGTATTTTAACAAAAAAAGGGCTATATATGTTCCATACTGTAGGATGTGCCTGAACTAAGTCAATCAGTAAGCTTTCCATCTCGTTCCCGTCCAGTCAGCAGGCATGTTGATGTCTTCTTGAGAGTTTTAGAAGAAAAAAATCCTGCAATAAAAATATAGTCATCCCTAATTTCGGTCTTTATAACAAAACGTTTTTTTGCTCACTCAAATGACGAGCAAAAATGCTTCGAAGTAGTTCCCTTTTTGCTCAACCAAAAAGGCTTTCATCGAGCAAAATCCTCAAAACTGCTCAGTGAAATCTGCTCACTGAGCAGAATAGTGCCCGTGTAATAGCCGCTTAACTCACTTCAGCGTAACCTTTAAAGTAATCGTCCAGACCCATTTTTTCTTTGCATAATTATGTTGAATGATCATTCAAAATACCTAATCCACAAAAAATTATTCATTTTCGCGCCTTATTTCCCTAAAACCCTGACTTTTGTAAACAGCGCGGAAAAACAACAGCCACATTCCAGCCGTGGCGCGAAAAATTGCTGGCGACGACACAAGAGGTAAGCCTCCCAGCCCCGCCCGACACAGACACACGGAGACTCTGAGAAAAATGTAGTACTTGGGGAATTTTGGGTGCTTCTGGTATATTTTTTGTGCGACACGGCACATACTTGCATCCTGCATGGGCACGGCAAGAAAGCCGTGCCATTCCCGAGAGCTTAGCACCCATTCACAACCCACACGGCGACGATATATGTGTACAGACCTTTGGAGCGACGGGGAGCGGCTGGTAGTAGCCAGGGTAATGCAGCCCTCTCATCTCGGTGGCCTTGCTACTACCCGCCGCTCCCCGCCGCTTGCCGCCGCTGCACACATCTGCACACATATATCGTCGCCCCACAGTTTGCAATGGGTGCTAACTCTCGTTAAAGGCACGCCCCCACGCTGCACCCACACAGGATGCAAGTACATACCACATCGCACAAAAATATATCAGAAACACCCAAATTCCCCAAGTACTACATTTTTCTCAGAGTCTCCACGCATATGTATCAGGCGGTACTGGAGGCTCCCGGGTTGTGATGTCGCCGACCCATGGTGCGTCGTCTGCTGATAACAGTTGTGTTTTGAGAGCACGGGAATTTACAGATTTTGAATGCGGATCATTTAAAAACGGGTGACTGGATGCAAAATGTGACAACATATTGTTGATATACTCGATCATGGTTTATATTTTGACTGCATTAAATCAGGAATGATGAAATGGTCTGGACGATTACTTTAAAACTGTTATACATAAGTTTTATTAAAGAAATGATGCAGTTGTCTAATAGCGCGCACACATACACACCCTCCCCATCCGAATGACCACAACCCTTTAGGAGGTTAGGTTAAGGTTAATAATCTGTCCGGGAGCTCGAGGGGGCAGTCCCTCCATTTGGAGAAGGTGCAGTCAGTTCGTACATCAGGTGTTTCGTATACCAGTAGAGTCGTATATCAAAAAAGGTTACTAAAGCCAGTACCAGATTATTATAATATGCTGTATAATTGAGAACAAAAAGCTCTCCTAAGACTGCTATGCTTTTGAATTAGGAGGAAAACTTAAAAACTAGAGTTATGAAACGTCCCAGGTATGTACGGAAAAACTCAAAATCAGTGTACGGTACAAATCTACTGTTTTCTTTACTGAAACAATTAACAACACCTGGGTACGAAACAAGTGTACGAAACTCCCTGTGACGTTTGGAGGTTAGCGTAATAATCCTCCCGGTAGGTCTGGGCAGAACGGACCATTTAGCGGCTGGCGGGTGGGCTGGCAAATGTGTGGCTGGGCACTTGTTTTTGTACAATTACGTCACTTCTCTGGTTTATGAGACTGACTATTATTTCTTAACCAAGTGTTAGTGATTTCCCGGATGGAGATACATTATTGTCAATGGAAACGGCGACATTAGGATTTGGTGATGAAAATTTCAGAAGAAACTTTTTAACAGGTTTCTGGTTAATATAAACAGCATTTGCAAAAGCACAAATTTTAGCAAGGGTAAATGGTCGCCACCCACTGCGGCCGCCCGTATGATCCACATATATAGAGGGCAGTTGCGCGGAGCAAACTATTGTTATGCGTATATGTTTATTGTACGTTATGTTTAACATATATAACTATGTGTTAAACATAAGATGTGTCATAAGTTACTAACCTAACCTCACTATAACCCCTAAAAATTACTAACCTAACCTCACTATAACCCCCTAAAAGTTACTAACCTAACTCACTATAAGTTACTAACCTAACCTCACTATAACCCCTAAAAGTTACTAACCTAACCTCACTATAACCCCTAAAAGTTACTACCCTACCTCACTATAACCCCTAAAAGTTTACTACCCTAACCTCACTATAACCCCTAAAAGTTACTAACCTAACCTCACTATAACCCCTAAAAGTTACTCACCTAACCTCACTATAACCCCTAAAAGTTACTAACCTAGCCTCACTATAACCCCTAAAAGTTACTACCCTAACCTCACTATAACCCCTAA
>JACEEZ010007295.1:12500-37500 GCA_016584305.1 Chionoecetes opilio | reverse complement strand
ATGATGTATCAGATCTGTCATATCTCTTTTTCCCTGCATAAAAACGCAGGGGGTTAAAAAATTGACATTTATTTTTAAAAACTGTCGAATAATTGTAAAAAAAATAATTATAAAAGCGCAAGGAAAATGTTATTCCAATGATGCAAATTACAATACCATAACTTTCATGATAACAAAATTATCCCTTACTAAATAACAGAGAGGGTACAAGTGCCCCCTTTTTTGACGCATTGTTATTCTCAGAGGTTTTTTCAAAACCCCCCTTAAAACTCTTACAGCTGTTAGATAGTAGTAAATTGTGCCAGGTGAAGAAAAATTTAATGCTGTCTCTTAATTATTTTCTGAGTGTTAGTGACTTAAATGGGGGTTTACTAATAGCAGCCCTATTCCTCCCCCCCAAAACAAACCTATTTTGATAAAAAATTCTAATAGGCTTTGGCTTTGTTTGAAAATGTTCCTATTTATATATTTGAAAGAAAAATGAAATCTTACGACTTTGAAATTATGGAAAAAATTCGCAAGTGCCATATTTAACATTTCCCTAACACAACAATAAAATTTAAATTCAACGATAATTTACCTCTTCCATACGTAAAATTATAGGCAGTCTACAGAAATCTACATTCATTTTCATATTCGGGGAAAATTTGAAAAAAATACCAGCCTTCAACTTAGGGCCCCCAGGCATGTTTAGCCAGCGGCAACCCAAGCCGAACCCCAAAAATAATAATAAAAATAATTCTTATACATTTTCTTGATGCATTAGTACATATTACATAATATATTAACGGATGGTGAAAAAAAAATAATAATCTCTATATTTTCTTGCAAATACTTAAATATTTGTTGGGTGGGGGAAATTATCACTGCAATTCTTACCGCTATTTTAGTCACTAAACACAAAGACTAATAATAAATACAGCAGTGAAATCTTCTCTACATGACACTACACTATTGCCTAAATATTGGTAAGTTTTATGTAAATATACTAAAAAATTAAAAAATTATAAGGATCTCAATGTGGACTTTTACACGGAACAAGCTTTGCAGAGGCATTTTTTGAAGCACTATTATACCAAAACTAAGCTTCATTGAGAAAAGGTATATATTTCCTATAGATGATCGAGAAACTATCTCTACGGAAAATGTGCGCCAATGTTGTCATTCAAAGGAAAAGAATTTAGAAGGGCAAAAAAATATATTATTTTGTCATGTTTTAAAAACTCTTATCTTTTTTGTATATTATAATTAAAAATTTTACGTTGGGTGGCTGGGCCTACTCTCTCTCTCTCTCTCTCCTCTCCCCTCTCCTCTCTCTCTCTCTCTCTCTCCCCTCTCTCCTCTCTCCTCTCTCTCTCTCTCTCTTTAATTTACAATATACGCCAAAAGTGTCATTTCCTTTATAGATAACAAAAGTAAAAAAAAAAGAAGGTATTAAAAAAAAATTAAAAAAAGATTATAAAAAATATATATATATGTATATATATATAAGATTAAAAAATAAAAAATAAATATTTAATTATGAAATAAAAAAATAAAAAAATGGTTATTGGGGGGATATTTATAAAAAAATATCCACATCCCCATACCCCGTTTCTGCATTCTACGCAAAAACTGGTGATGGTTAATAATAAAAAAAAAAGATATGAGTGATTAAATATGACGAAAAATATTGTGGCACCTACAATTTTTTTTTTTTAAACTGACATCATTCGCGCACATTTTCAGCAGAGATAGTTTCTCTATCATCTAAAAAAAGTATATACCGTTTCTCAATGAAGCTTAGTTTTGGAATAAGAGTGCTTCAAAAGGTGCCTTTGCATGATTTGTTTCGTGTAAAAGTCCATATTTAAAGCACTTTAATTTTAAGAATATTTACTATATTTACATGAAACCTTACCAATATGTAGACAATAGTATAGTGTCATAGTAAAAAAGAATTCACTACTGTATCATTACTAGTCTTTGTGTCCTAGTGACTTAAATAGTGGTAATAATTGCAGTGATATTTCACCCCCTAAAATACTCTACTCAAATATTGCCTGCGGCAATAATTCAAGGCTTATATTTCGTTCAATTTTTTGGTAAATACAAAATTATATATTTATTTCTGTAGAATGCATATAATTGAAGGTATGACATAGGTACATTATTATTTAATTAAGTTTATTGTTGTGTTATAAAAACTTAAAAATGGCCATATATTTTTTTCTTAAAAAACGTTCAAATTCGTTTAATTTGATTTTTCGGCTTAAGGTATATCAAATGAACAATATAGAAAGAGAAAAAGAGAGAGAAATATGAGATGGATGGAAATGCCCTTTTTTTTGTGTAATTGAAATATTTCGCCTTATGAATATTAGTTTTTGGGTTGTATCTGGTAAACCGTTTGTCGGATTGTAAAATGTATAGAAAACAATTTATAGATCTTTGTATGATCTACACGTGTAATTTCAATGATTTTTTTTGTATCTATAAGGAAAATGCCACTTTTGGGGCATAATGTGAAACATACGCCTTAGGAATATATGTTTTGGGTTGTATCTTGTAAACTGTTTGCCTTATTATAATACGTATAGAAAACTATTTATAGAGTTTTTTATGATCTATAATTTTGAAATCGAGGTTTTTTTTGTATCTATAAGGAAAAGGGCATTTTTTTGGGTATAATGTAAAATAGTATGCCTTATGAATAATACTTTTTGGGTTGTGTCTGCTAAACTGTTTGGCAGATTTTTAAACTAATAGAATACTATTGATAGATTTTGTTATGATCTATAACTTTGATGGATATATTTTTTTTTTATCTATAAGGGAAAGGACCCTTTTGGGGCATATAATGGAAAATATGAAATATTAGGAATCATAATTTTTGGTTGTATCTGTTAAACCGTTTGCTTCTTAATAAAACTTATTGTAAACAATTTATAGGTTTTATTATGTACTATATTTTTTATATCGATTTTTTTTTGTATCTCTAAGGAAAATGCCACTTTTGGGGTAATCATGTAAAATATAATGCTAGATTAAAATACTTTTTGGCCTGTATCTAGAAAACTAATTGTCTGAATTTTAAACTAAAGGCATATTATTTTTTATTTTTTAAAAGCTTATAATTTTAATGCGTATGATTTTTTTTGTATCTATAGTCTTTTCAAAAAACTTGATCCAGCACCCTTCATATTTTTCGGATCTGTTTGATTTTTTAGTACATGATGGGTACTGTCCTAATACCCAATCTGTAAAAATAAATTTAAAATTGGATAAAATTGCACAAAATCACTAATATTTTTCTACAATTTTTAATTATTTTTTTTTATCACCCCATAGAGTTTCGTTAGTTCGTGCTCGACTATATAAAATAATATTTTTAGATTTTTGGGTTTAATTTTTTTTTTTTAGAATTTTTTAATGTTTTTTTTTTTAAATAGCAAAAAATTATAAAAAAAATAAAAACGTAAATTGACTATAGAAATGATGCTATATTGTCGGGAACGTAGTAACGAACCTTTTTGTGGAAGATAAGGAGAAAAAAATAAAAACTTTAGGAAGAAATTAGTTATTTGTACAGTTTTTATCCAGTTGTAATAAAAATTTACACAGATGGCGTATGAGTACCATTTTTATATTATGATAAATCTCAAATTTTTCCGACAAATATTAAGGTGCTAGATGTCAAAATCATTTTTTTTTTTTTTAATCACTCCTGCATCCTTTGCTGTAAGTCAGATCAGTCTGATATTTTCATAGGTTAGAGATATTATATTAAGTACGTCATAGTAGAAAAAAATTTTTAAAATCCGTTGAAAAATCTTCGAGTTATAAAAAGTCCCAAAAAAATTTCCCTTTTACAGGTGCCGAGCGAATAGTTTAAAGGTCTAAGAATCACTAATAGGGTCGCTCAACAACGAATGGTTATCGAGATAGAGAATATCAAAAAAAGGGTACTTTGTACCTATGAATGATTTCTGAAAATGAATATTTTTACCACTTAGAAGCTGAATTGGGGCATTTAAATAAATTTTTATAAAACTTTTTCCTGGGTGTGGAAATGCTATTAAAAATGATGTGTAATTGAAGTCCAGCGACATCCTGCCCAGAAAAAGATCTTCAAGACTTTATATAGTCTTACCCCTCTAAGACTTTGAATATTGACATGTAATCCCCAAACTTTCACAAGTGTGTTTGAGTGACTTAATGTTTTTGGATTAGGCTGATTTTCGGATACGGTGTGAAGGAACTCCTATTGCGTTGTTTTTATGAATATGATAAACATCGGTCAATAAGTTTCGAAGTTATATCCAAAATGTTGAAAAATTCATGCAAATTTGCCCTATTTTCACCCTCAAGAACGAAATGTACCGACAAAAAAATGAATGCTTTAATCACAAAAAGAAAAGACCTATTCCGGCCAAAATGACACCTTGTACTCTTTCTAAACCCTTTGGGTTTTTGAGATAGAGCCTTTCAAAGAGTAGTATTTTTTGTCTTCAAATTGTGCCTGCGGCAATAAGTCAAGGCTTATATCTCATTCACATTATCCTTGAATACAAAATTGAATGTTTGAATTCTGTAGAAAGCATTCGGTTACACGTCTGGAATAGGTAGAATATTGTTTAATGGGATTTTTCGGTTGGGTTACACAAGCTTAAACTTGACATTTTTATTTAGTTTTTTCCCGAATCGTTTGATTTCATATTTCTTTTTAGAGTATATACTAACGGCCGTCCCCAAGCCCAGGGCCACTCAACAAAACTCTTAATAGTAATAAACAAAAAAGATATGAGTGATTAAATATGACGAAAAATATTATAGTGGCACCTACAAAATTCTTTTCTTTTAAACTGACATCATTCGCGCACATTATCAGCAGAGAGAGTTTCTCTATCATCTATAAAAAGTATATACCGTTTCTCAATGAAGCTTACTTTTGGAATAATAGTACTTCAAATGGTGCCTTTGCATGATTTGATTCGTGTAAAAGTCCATATTTGAAGCACCTTAATTTTAAGAATATTTACTATATTTACATGAAACCCTACCAATATGTAGGCAATAGTATAGTGTTCTTGTAAAAAAGATTTCACTGCTGTATCATTATTAGTCTTTGTGTCCTATTGACTTAAATAGTGGTAATAATTGCAGTGGAATTTCCCCCCCAACAAATATTTGAAAAGTATTTGCAAGAAAATACAGAATTTTTTTATTTTTATTTCACTCATCTGTTAATATATTATGTAAAATGTATTAATACATCATGAATTATATATAAGAAAAACTATTTTTTTTTTTTTTCGGCTTAGGTTGCCGCAGGCTAAGCATGCATGCGTCAAAAGTTGAAAGCTTATATTTCTTTCAATTTTTCCATTAATATAAAAATGAATTTAGATTTCTGTAGAATGCATATAATTTAACGTATGAAAGAGGTAAATCATCGTTGAATTAATTATATTGTTGTGTTAGAATTTTTTTTAAAGTGGCACTTTCCAAATTTTCAAAATCATCGGATTTCCTATTTCTTTAAAATATATATAATATGAACATTTACAAACAAAGTCATTGCATATTAGAATTTTTTTTTAACATATAGTTATTTTTTGCGGCGGGAATAGGAACTGCTATGATACCCTATTTAATTCCACTAACACTGAAAGACCTATGAATACTAGCTCTAACTTATTTCTATCACATTGCCATTACTACTATCCTATCTCTGGTAAAACGAGGTATTAAGGGGTTTACAAAGAAACACTTTGGACTCTACGCCAAATAGGGTACGCCTTTTACGATCGATTTTATTATAGTAAGCACTATATTTTTTGTTAAAATTCAAGGCTTATGGTATTGTAATTTGCATCATTGAAATAACATTTTCCTTGCGACTTTTTAGGAATATATTTTTTATAAAATTATTTGAAAATTTTTGGAAAATGGATGTAATTTTTTTACACCCCTTGCGTTTCGAAGAAAAAAAGGTTGACATCTGTGAAATAATTGAATCTACGTAACTGAAGTAGAAAACAGTCAGTGTGTGTCGTAAGCTCCCTAAATCTTCTCTCTCTATATCGCTATCCCTATCTCTCTCGTCTCTCCTCTCATCGCTCTCTATCTCCTCTCTCATCTCTCTCTCTCCTCTCTCCTCTCATCTTCTCTCCAGTCTCGATCTCTTCTCTATCATCTCCTTTTAGAATTCTCTCTCTCTATTCCTCTCTCTCTCGCTCTCTCCTCTCTCTCTCTCCTTCTTTCCTCTCTCCTCTCTCTCTCTCCTTCTTCCTCTTCTCTCTCTCTCCTCTCTCTCTCGCTCTCTTGCGGGTCTCTTCTCTCTCTCATCTCTCTCCTCCTCTCCCTCTATTAATATATAATTATATATATATATATATATATATATATTTACATATACGCAAAAGTGTCGTCTCCTTATAGATAAAAGTTAAAAAAATTATAGGTATTAAGAGAAAACGACAAAAAAATTCATATAAAAACAACAATATTTTCAGATTAAAAAAAACAAAAAATTTGATGAAATTAAAATTAATAAAGTAATGTGTTTTGGGGATATTTATATAAAATTTCCACATCCAAATCATACCCAAGTTTTTTGCATTTACGCAACACTTGATGGATACCATTTCCTTTATAGATAAAAAAAATCATACGCATGACATTAGAAGATCTGTAAATGGCGAGTGGGGGCAGAGACTGAGCGGAGTGTGACCAAGATTTACCAGAGGATAACCAAAATACTATTTAGTGTGAATATTATACTTTACAGAAAAACGACCACTTTCCTGATAATAGCGAAAGATGCATTGGAGAGAACATGATAGAGGAAAAGGGCGAGAAGGAAGGGCGCAATAACGGAGAAGGGGAGCCATAGGCCAAGAACCAAAAAATTAGGCTGTATTAGTTAGATCGTTATTACGCAAAAATGCAGTTGAGGGAGAAGACGAAAAAGGGGGAAATCGGAGGACAAGGCGAGAATAGAAAGGCGACATCGGTCATTAACGTAGAAGAGTTAACATAGTTGGACCAGGGACACCAAGTAAGCAGTCCCGCAGGGGATTTGACGTTAGAACACATACTGACGTGGCCGTTATCAGCGAGAGATACCAACAAAATTAAGCGTATGAAAAGGAGAAAAGAGAGCTAGAATAACGGAAGGTCGTGATAAGGGTGGCCAAGAGGGGCAAAGAGAGAAAAAAAGAAGAGTCTGGCGGGTAATAGGAGGCGGAACCAAATTATGGGCCGGGGTACACGGATAGGCACAAAAATAGCAGACGGATCAATGGAGAGAAGATATTATATAGGGGAGTACGTAGATAGAGGGCCAGCGTGGGAAAACAGTAGAAAAAAAAAAAAAGGAGAGGAGGGATAGGTGAGTTACAAACAGTATATTTACTATAAAGGCCAAAAAAAAAAAAAAAAAAGGTAGTTAAGAAAAAAAAAAAAAAAAATGGGAAAAAAAAATACAATAAAAAAAATAAAAGATTAATATAAATATTATAATGTTATGTTTGCGGGCTAGTTGACTAATATTTCGACGCCCCTCCCAGTTGTTTGCATTAGACCAACTGTTTGATGGAGCGGCTGTCCTTTACATCACAGCTACGGCGACTTATGATCATGTAATGTTCGATATATTTCTGTACTTATATTTTTAGCCATTGTACCTGATATAACAAACAATATGATTAAGAGTAGTATAGCAGTTTAGTACGCATAAACAGGCCTTTTCCTTTATAGATACAAAATATCATGAACGTTTACAATGATAGATAATTAATTTCTATAATTAATGCTCATAATTTAATATATTTACCAATATGTAACCAATAGAACCAAAAAATATTATCCTATACGGTAATATAGTTTATAATAACGCAAAAAATGGCATTTCCTTTATATATAAAAAAATGATGCGGATGACATTATAGATAAATAATGTTCTACAAATAACGTTCAATAACTTATAATTTAGACAATATTTGACCAATAAAACCAAAATAAATATTATTCCTCAAGGGTTATATTATATATACATTTAAACGCAATAACTGGCATTTTTCTTTATAGATACCAAAAATTTATCCGCATTACAATTATAAACTAATAAATGTCTATAAATAACGTTAAATAACTTATAATATTTGGGCCCTTTACAAGATAGAATCCAAAACTAATTTCGTTCGGAGTAATATTATACATTATACGCATATTGGCCTTTCCTTTATAGATGGAAAAAAAAACACTAAGAAATTATACGTAATACAATTATAGATTTTTTTTAAAATTATAAAAAATGTCCTATAATTAATGTTATTAACTTATAATATATGGCCAACAGTTAACGACAGCAAGAAAAAAAATCTTATTCCGAAGGTAATATTTAGGTTATACGCAAAAACAGGCATTTCCTATATAGATACCAAAAAAAAAAAAAAAAAAAAAGTATTAGGAAAAAAAAAAAATGGAAAAAAAAAAAAAAAAAAAAAAAAAAAAAAAAAAAAAAAAAAAAAAAAAAAAAAAAAAAAAATTGAAATTATAAATAGTTAAAATAATTGTTATTTGGGGGATATTGATAAATAATATCGCCATCCCCATCCCCAGTTTTTTGGCACGATAAGCAGACCTGGTGATGGATAACGCAGTTCCTTAAGATACAAAAAAACTCATACGTATTACAATTATAGATCATATAAATGTCTATAAAATAATGTTCTGGTACTAGAGTTTTTTAGCCAATAGTTTACCTGATATACCAAAACACTATTATTCCTCTTCAGTAATAGTTACGTTATACGCAAAAACAGGCCTTCTCTTTCTAGATTCCAAAATATTATGGAGATTACAATTTAGCTATATAAATTGTCTATAAAATAATGTTCAATAAAGTATATTATTTGGTCCATCGTTTAACGAGATAGAACAAAATCTTTATTCTTAGATGGTATTATTATACGTTATACGCATAAAGGTTCCCTTTCTTATAGGTACAAAAACAATCAACGTATTACGCCTTATAGATTAATATAAATCTAAAATAGGTGTTCAATGACTTGTAATATTTAACTGATGTTTTACCAGATTAGAATAAAAAACAAATATTTCTGTGAAGGGTCAATATTATACGTTTATACTAAAAAAAAACGGGCATTTCATGTACAATACCCCCCCACACCCCCCCAACCCCATAAAAATGTAGGTATAAAAAAATATATATATATTAAAAAAAAAAAAAAATTGGTGTAAAAAAAAAAAATTTAATATGTAATAAAAAATAAATTAATTAGGGTTTATTTTGGAGTTTTTATTAAAAATGACTTTGGGCAATGTAGTCTGCAACTCTCCTAAAATTGTGTCGCGACCCCGTCACTACGCCCTTTTTCCACTCAAAATATTCACATATAATACCCAGGTGGGTAAACAGCCCAGGTCCGTGACCTGCCTTCCCGCAACGGTCTACTTGTGAAAGGAGGAATGAGAAGTGATTGCTACTCCTGTTTTAGGGCAAACTATGTCGCTCAGTATATATTTGAAATGGATGATAGAGATAAGTACGTACTTGTCTGATGTCTGATGACTTAGAAATAAAATTATGGAGGTTATGAGTTTTATACAACTCGTGCGTATAGAAGCGGGCACAATACCTATATATAAGAACAGAAGAGAGGGTTCATTATACAGTCTAGTATAATGATATACCCTATATGACTCTTGTTTGCAGGAAAGGATTACCATAATAACTATTTTTACCTTGCGTAGGTGTTTTAGCTTGGCGACATAAGAACTGGCATCTGTTCGCTGCAAGCATACTTACCTGGCACAGGATTTGTACCCGAGCGTCGCCAAGGTGTCAACTTTGCACACCTAAAGAGGTTGCAAAATCTGTGACATCATTTTGCACCTCTACGAGGTAGATATTTTGCTCAAAATTTCACCTCTAAAAAGTGCATATTTCACCCTTTAAATGTACAAAGTTGCCCCTACATAGTTGCAAAAAGTTGCACCCTAGTGTTAAGGTGTCAACTTTTGCACCCTTAAGGTTTCAAAATGTGTGACATTAGTTGCACCCTTAAGGTGCAACATGATGCACCTCTTAAGAGGTGTCTATTTTGCACCCATAGAGTGTGCCAAAGTTGCACCTCTAAAAGTGCAAGTGTTTGCACCGCAAAAAGTGCTATTTTGCAACGCCATAAGGGTGGCACGTTGCACCTCTAAAGTGAAGATATTAGCTCAAAATTGCCCCTCTAAAGTGCATATTTTGCACCTTTAAGGTACAAAGTTGCACCTACCATAAGGTGCAAACGTTGACCTTCGTGTAGTGCAACTTACTTAGTTAGGTGGCCAACTTTGCACCTTAAGGTTCAAAATGTGGTGACATCATTTTGCACCCTTAAAGGTGCAAGTTGTACCTTTTTTTCTTAGTGTGTACCTAGCTACCGTCCTACTGCCGTATCTCTGTCTGGTCCCATCACTCCCCACCCTGGCTTTTGCTCCTTTCTTCTTCTGACCAACGCCCATTACCTGTTTTGTATCCTTCCGTCCACTTCACCCATTACTTTTGGAGATATAACATGTTTATTTATCTAGGAGAGAGAGACACGTGCGTACATCGTTCCCGCGTCATACGTTTTTAAGTTTACAGATGTTATTTACCGTATATATAGAATTAATCCTTTAGAAATTGCTTTATTTTCAGTCCGTACGGTTTCTCACAGAATTTATAGCTTAGATTTTATCATTTCAGACCGTTATTTCATGATCTAAGAGACATTTTAGGGTAATGTAGTGCTACGTTTTGCGCGAATTATGTCACCCGGACTGCTAGACCCATAGCTTATGGGGGAAATTAGCTCCATAGCTATGGAGACTTAAGGTGAATTTATATCAGTGTCGAGACTTATGGAATCCCATAGCCGTATTATAACTACCGTCCTGCACCTTTTATACTCCTCCTCCTCCTCCTCCCCTCCTACCTCCTCCTCCTCCTCCTCCTCCTCCTCCGCCTCCTCCTCCTCCTCCTCCTCCCCTCCCTCCTCCTCCCCTCTTCCTCCTCCTTCATCGTTTTCGTTTTCTTTCTTTTTCACCTTCTTGTTCGTCTGAGACAAGCTGGGATGGCGGCGCCATCGCGGGATTGACCGTTGCCATGGCGACGGGCCCGCATAGCCATGCGTCCGGAAACCGTGTGTCGATGCATGTAAACAACCCGTGATTTGCTCAGAGGGAGAGAGGCGGCGGGGCTTAAAGATGTAAACATTGGAGATGTCCGCCATGCCGCCGTTGCCATGTTAACAAGGACTGTTACTAGTGCAGCTTTTTTTTTGGAGGCCGTGTGTGTTTATTATACCCACGGCCCTTGGATCACGCCACGGACAATGCAATCCGCGGCTGTTACCCTCCCGGAACGATCTTGGGTAAAGTTGGTAACCTCACACACACACAGCCCAGACACATCACACACACACACACACACAAACCACACAACACACACACACACACACCACACCACACCACACAGAGGCGCACACACACACGCCACACGACAACCACAGAACTACACACATATGCACACACACACAGAGGGCCAGTAACTGCCAGCTTATCTCAGTGAAAAGTCCCTTGAGCGGGCATTGAACGCGGTGCTGGAGCGTCAGATACCGTCTCTTCTCTTCTCTTCTCTTCTCTTCTCTTCACTTCACTTCACTTCACTTCACTTCACTTCACTTCACTTCACTTCACTTCACTTCACTTCACTTCACTTCACTTCACTTCACTTCCCTTCCCTCCTGTTGTCTGTCCTCCGACTCTTGCAGCCTCGCCTCGATCTACTCCATCTAAGGCCATCTTGCCCCCTTGTATGCCTTCGTTCTCCGCGCCTTGACAGTCTCTCACGCCCAATTCCCTATTTCACCCCGTCCTCGCCTCGTCTCCGCCCCATGCTCCAAACCCCCCCGGGTTAACACAAAGCCAGGAACGCGGGGACAAAGGCTACCTCACTTGCCTACGTAACATATTTACGCTCAGATAACACTCCTGATTATAAACTGCACTGCAAGATTACGTTTGTGATTACGCTGGCGACTCTCCTGGTGGTGACCGCCTGGCTGTCCCTGCACGCTACTCAGGACCTGCAGCCCCCCGACCACGGCGTGCTGGGGCGTGTACGTCAGTGGGAACGCCGAGGAGGCTTAAGTTGGCTCGGCCTCATGCAGCCTTCCCGGGTACTGAATGTGTACGCGGCCTGTCCGGCCCCAAGGAGTGGCTGGTGGGCCTACGTCCCTGTGTACGGGAGTCTCCTGACGGCGCGTCAGGAACAGCAGCACATCGAGTGCTTGAAGACTTGACTGTAGGAGATCACCGAGGCTCACTGGGCCCATAGGGCCGCCTGGCTAGGAGCGGAGAAGCCTGTGAAGGACTCTGAAGGATTGTATACAAAGCGAAGGACACTTAAAAAAAATTGTTCTTCCTCCTCCCTTTCTTCTCCTCCCTCTCTCCTCCTTCCTCCTCCTCCTACTCTCATCCCTTCCTTGTCCCGCCCTTTTTTGTTTTTCCTTCCTTTTCCTCCTCCTCTCCCCTCCTTCCTCCTCCTCGTCCCTTCTTCCCCTCCCCCCCCTTTTTAACAAATTTTCAAGCAAATCTATTTTTCAAAAATATTGCACATTTTGCAAGGGGTATGCCTTGATCTTTCTTTTAAATCACGTTTTTTTCAATAACTATAAAACTATGGCAGATAAGTGCAACATGTATAGAGAAGTAAATATGAAGTAGACCAAGGGCTATCATTACCATTAAGGCTTATCAAGAACGAAAACTAACATCTGTGTCAAGGCAAAAAGATTATAAGAATGAACAAATAATATATGTCAAGGCAACAAATATCTGTCACTAAAAAAATATCTCTGCCAAGGAAACTAAAATTTGCTAAGAAAACTAACATCTCTGTCAAGGAAAAGAAATATATGTGTCTTGGAAACTCAAATTTGCCAAAAAAACTAACACATTTGTCAAGGAAAACCCATATCCCTGTCTAGAAATAAATATCCATCAAGCAACCAAAATGATCTGCCACAAAATAAACATCTATCAAGGCAACAAAAGATGATAGTCCCAGAGATAAACCTGCCACCGCTAAGGTTACTCTGGGATCAGCGCACAGGGCGGTTCTCGGTACTTTGGGTCTTGGCGGCATGAAGGATCCTCGGTCAGGTCCTTGGCGATCTTTAGCAAAGATTACCTCCACTAAGCTTGGCTACGCAGGAAATCTGAAATAATTGGTGAAGATCTGTCCGCGCTATCAGGGGAAAAAAAAAAATAAAAAAATGTTTATTATGAATTTACATATTTATCTCTTAACAAATTAGCGAGTGACTATCATTTGATGTTTCTTGTGGTAATGCAAAGTGTTTCCAATTCGCAATAAGTTTTTTTATTAGGTTATTTTTAAGTTGGTATTTTTCTCTCTGAAGTATTGTGAAGATCCTCTCTGCGGCTCTCAGGGAATTATTAGGTATTACTTTCTTTATCTCTTACAAATAGCGAGTAACTTATCATTTATGTTTGTGGTAATGCAACTGTTGCCATTTTTTTCAATTCATAATTTCGTAAGTTATTATTTTTCTCTCTCTGAAAGTATTGTGAAGATCTCTCCGCGCTTATCAGGGATTATTAGGAATTATATTTTTATCTTTAACAAATTAGGCGAGTGACTATCATTTATGTTCCTATGGTAATGCAAGATGTTTCGAAGTCCCTTTAGTATTTTTTATAATGTTATTTAATTATAAGTTATTTGGTTTAATAACCTTGCAATAAATAGGCGAGTAACTTTATCAATTTTACTTTTATGTGGTAATATCAGTGTTGGAATTCCACGAGTTTGTTTTATTAAGTATGTTGTTTTATTGGTTTATCGCATGTAACTGTAAAGTTATTTTAGTGACCGTACATAAGGTCAATCTTGATCTATATTTAATCGGGAATAATCGCGTAACTGTTTATCATATTCTGTTGTAATAGAAGTCTTTAAGTGATTTTTCATAAGGCATTATTGTATCTACTTATATCAGTTTAACTCACAGTGATATCAGGTTAACTCTGTTATATCAGGTTCTACTAATATATCAGGTTAACTCTATAATATATTATGTTAAGTCTACAGTCTATGTTATGTAGTAAACCGTAATTTAGGAGAATACAGGTGTGCAAATCAAGGTAGTTCGATTCCGTAATGAGACTCGACCACGTCAGACATAACTTTAAACAAACAATTGTCTGAACGTAACTTTGAACAAACTAATACTCGTTAAGTTTGTTAAGAGGATCAATGGATGAAATTAGTCGACATTTACGTTGTGTAGAAATCTCCTCTCTCTCTCTCTCTCTCTCTCTCTCGTCTCTCTCTCTCTCTCTTCCTCTCTCTCTCTCTCTCTCTCTCTCTCTCTCTCCCTCTCTCTCGTCTCTCTCTCTCTCTCTCATCGGGTCACCAGATTATATTTCCATCAATCACTACCCGCTGAGCATTTTAAAGATAGAGAGAGAGAGAGAGAGAGAGAGAGAGAGAGAGAGAAGAGAGAGAGAGAGAGAGAGAGAGAGAGAGGAAAAAAAAAAATTAGAGAACAAAATTGAAACAAAATAAAAGAATGAGGAGAGAGAGAGGAGGAGAGAGAGAAGAGGAGCGGAGAGAGAGAGAGAGAGAGAGAAAGTAGACTACGATGTGTAGAGAACGAGCACGAGATACATACATGAGAGAGATGATATAAGAGAGAGCCCGCGTGAACCTGCGTGTTCAGAGGGAGAGAGAGAGAGAGGAGAGCAGCTGAGAGAGTAGGACATTCATACTCAGTAAAGAATGTATTGTAGACGACTTTCTAAAACCACTTATTTGTGATCTTCTTGTGGATTATTCGATGATGACGGTATGTGGGGTGTGTGTTGGTGTGTGGTGTGTGTGGTTGTGTGTGGGTGTGTTTGTGTTCTGTTTGTGTGTGTTGTGCTGTGTGTGTGGTGTGTGGGGGTGTTTTGTGTGTTATATCAAAAGACTATAACGCTGTTTTGCACTTTCAACGAATTATCACATATCGACACACACACACACACACACACACACACACACACACACACACACACACACACACACACACACACACACACTCACATACAAACATTCTTTGTACTGCTGTAAGTTACACACACACACACACACACCACACAGACACAAAATCACACACACACACACACACACACACAACAACGACCCCACACACAAGACAAAACACACACAGGCGACACAACAACACAATACAAACACCAACAAACAGAACACACAACAAAGATGACAACAAGGGACACACAAACCAGCGACACACAACACAGGGAATCAGATATACAGTACACATCCCAGTAAAAAACATCACAAATCCACTCCAGGATATAAATACCCCCACTCCCCGTCGTCCCCTCGTCCAACCTGATTCCGCTCACATCTCACGCCTCCACATCCATCGCTCACTCCCCCATCTATCCCTCTCCCTCCCCTCTCACTTACCCCCTCTCCCTTCTTCTCCCCCTCACTCCCTCTCCTCCTCTCCGATCTCACTCGTCCCGACCCCTCACACTCCCATCTCACTCCCTCTCAACTCCTCTCTCCACTACCAATCCACCTCTCACGTCCCCTTTCTCCGATTCCCTATATTCTCTGGCCCTCGCACTCCCCTCTCACGTACCCCTCTCGTCCTCTCGTCTCGGCCCACTCAGTTCACATTTGGCAGACGAGCCAGGTGTGGTGCGAGAACCGACTAAGCTCGGGAGGGTCTCACGCCCTATGCGGCTTTTTGTCACAAGGCGGACCCCTCGGATCGCACTCCGCTTATGATAGCCCCCTTCGCTCCGCCACAACGTCCGCCTTTCGACACGACTCCCTCTTGTCCTTTCGTTCCTCTCCTCTCTCCTCTGCGGGGGGGCGGTCCCAATCTCTTGAAGACTGACGCAGATCTCTTTCTGCACATCCCAGGTTTTACTTTTTGGCGTAGATGAGTGATTAATATAGATTGCTTACATCTATCTTCGGATTTATTTTGCTGCGTGTTTCGTCACTTGGTCTCACATACTTTCACTTTCTTCTCCCCTCTTTCTTGTCCTCTCTCATTTACACGTGCGGGGGCAGGGTGGGGGACTTGTTACTCCCCTCTCCTCTCCTTCTCATCATCCCCCTCTTCTCTCTCCACCTCTCTTTACTTTGGGGGGGAGGTGGGGGCGACGGGGGAGGGCCGCAACTGGGGTCTCCCCTCGTAGCCCTCATCACTCCTCTCACTCCGTCTCACGTGGCCTCCTTAATCTCTTCTCTCTCTCATGCTCTCCCCTCTCACATCTCAGTCTCTCATCTCTAATCCTCATCATCTCTCCGTTCTCCTCTCTATCTTTCACTCTCACTCACTTGTCCCCGTCTCACTGTATTAAGTCTCACTCCTTAATCCTCACTCTCCTCCATCTCTCTCTCCTCCCTTCTCATCCCTCTCATACTCTCGTCATAACAGCCTCCCCTCTCACTCTCCTAATCTCTCAATCTCGTCCTCCCCTCTCTCCAACTCTCACCTCTCCTCTTCACCTAATCTCCCTCTCTAATCTCCCCCTCTTTCTCCTTCTAGTCTCTCCCCTCTCTCCCCTCTCCACTCTACTCTCTCAACTACTCCTTATCGTCTCCCCTCCTCACTCTCTCACTTCTCCTCTCACTCTCACCTCTCCCTCTCTACTCCCATCCTCCTCCCCTCTCTCTGTCTAACTATGCTTAATCTCTTTCCTCTCTAATCGCCCGTTCTGCACGTCTCCTCTCACTTTCTCACTTTCTCCTCTCACACTCCTCCTCTCCCTCTCAACAACTCTCCTTCACTCCTTTCCTCCTCTCACCTCCCTTTAAACCCTCTTCTCATCTACTCCCCCTCTCCCTCTCCTCTCACTCCTCTTCAGACTGTCTCCTCGTTCATCTCTTACACTTCTCACTTCCCTCTACACTCTCTCTCCCCCTCTCACGTCCTCTACCTCACTCCTGCTCTCTCTCTATCTCCTATCTCTCCCCTCTCACTCATCCCGCTCCTATCACTTCCACACTATTTCTACTCATTTCTACTTTCGCTCCGTACTTGGCTCACTCCTCCCCCTGTCTCACATTTCTTTGATCTCTCTCCATCCCCTCTCACTCTTCTTCCACTCCTTAAATCTCTCTTAATCTCTCCTCTATCCGCTCACTGCCTTCCTTAATCTCTCCTAATCTCTCTCTCTCCCTCTTCCCTCTCCCCTCCTTCATCTCTTTCTACTCTGCCCTCTCACCCCATCTCTCTACTCTCCTCTCCCCAAGTCCCCACTCTCTCTCCCCTCGACTTCTCACTCACTCTCTCTCACTATCTTCTTCCTTCTTTGCTCACTGTCATCCGTCACTCCCTTCTCATTCTCATCATCACTTTCCGCTCCCTTCTCACTCTTCATCTCTCCTAGAAGAAGTAAGAGATAAATACTAAGCGTTTCTGAGAAGAGAAAAGGATGTGGGGACATAATATAAACTAGTATTGGAAGAGGAGACAGATAGTGGGTATATAAGGGTGAAGTGGGTAGATAAAGGAGACAGATAGTGGGTAAGATAAGGAAGGAGACAGATTAGTGGGTAGATAAGGGAATGGAGACAGATAGTGGGTAATAAGGGAAGGAGTACAGATAGTGGGTAGTAAAAGGAGACAGATATGGGTAGATAAGGGAAGGAAAGATAGTGGGTAGATAAGGGAATGAGACAGATAGTGGTAGATAAGGGAAGGAGACAGATATTGGGTCGATAAGGGAAGGAGACAGATAGTTGGTAGATGAAGTGGAAGGAGACAGATAGTTGGGTATATAGAAGGGAAGGAAGACGATGGTGGGTAGATAATGTGGAAGGAGACAGATGGGTGGGTGGATAAAGGGAAGGAACAGATAGTGGGTAGATAGGGAAGGAGACAGATGGTGGGTAATAAGGAAGGAGACGATGTGGGGTAGATAAGGGAGAGGAGACGATGGTGGGTAGAAGGGAAGGAGACAGATAGTGGGTGATAAGGGAAGGAGACAGATGGTGGGTAGATAAGGGGAAGGAGGAGCAGATGGTGGGTCGATAATGGAGGAGACAGATAGTGGTAGATAAGGGAAGGAGACAGATGGTGGTATGATAAGGGAAGGAGTACGAGATTTTTTTTGGGGGTGGGTAGATAAGGTAAGGAGTACGAGATAGTGGTAAGAATAAGGGAAAGAATGGAGGAAGAGATAAATACGACGTAGATAACACTTTAGTCGCCAGTCACTTTACCACTGCACTAATGTCGCCGGCACAATCATATTACAATTTTTAGCATCCAGTAACAGACTTTTATGTTCACTGAAGATGATACACGTAATTTTATATTATGTCACATCACACTACGTGTCTTCATGGCACATAAAAAGTCTGTATGATGCTAAAATTCGTAATATATTTGTGCCTGGTGGCGACATTAGTTCCAGTGCAAGTGGACTGGCGAATATAGTTTTCTACGGTAGCTGCTCCTGTGAGAGAACAGATAGGGGGTCAAGGGCTTTAAGGAGGAGAGGGAGTAAAGAAGTGGCAGAATAGAAGGGAAGAGTAACACATAGGAAGAATAGAGGAAGAGATAAATACTAGGTGGCTTGTCCTGAGAAGGAAAATACGTAGTGGGGGGGGAGTGTGCATAGGCTGAGAGAAGGGTGAGTGAGTCCTTATGCCTGAAATACTGCACGCAAACTTTCTCTCCTTAATCTCTCGGTTTCGTTTTTCATGCTGCTCCACCACAAAACTGTATGTGTAAAATAAATTCTAATCCCCGCGAGGCCGACCACTTACAGAGCTCACTGACTCACTGTGACTCGGACCGACTGATGCGAGGAGGGATTCTGTTTTGTCGGAGAGAGAGAGAGATAGAGAGAGAGAGAGAGAGAGAGAGATACGAGGAGAGAGAGAGATAGAGAGAGAGAGAGGAGAGAGAGAGAGAGAGTAGAAGAGAGGAGAGAGAGGAGAGAGAGAGAGGAGGAGAGAGAGAGAGAGATCAGAGAGAGAGCGAGAGAGAGAGAGAGAGAGAGATAGAGAGAGGAGAGAGAGAGAGAGAGAGAGAGAGAGAGCGAGAGAGACAGAGAGAGAGAGAGAGAGTGAGAGAGAGAGCGAGAGAGAGAAGATAGGAGAGAGAGAGAGAGAGAGAGAGAGAGAGAGAGAGAGGAGAGAGAGAGAGAGAGAAGAGAGAGGAGAGAGAGAGAGAATAGAGTAGAGAGAGAGAGAGAGAGAGAGAGAGAGAGAGAGAGAGAGAGCGATAGAGAGAGAGAGAGAGAGAGAGAGAGATAGAGAGGAGAGAGAGGAGAGAAGGTTGTGCAACCTGAAAACGGTGGTAGCATGAAGTGACACGTGGAGGTAAAAAAATTTCTGTTCCATGAAATGTAAGCTGTAAAACATACACACACAGGTTCGGTGGTGTCCTATATACTCACTTTCTCTCCTATGATTAGTGGAAGATCAGTGACAAAAGGAAGTAAGAACTTGTATTATATGTATGTAGTAAAGGTGTGTCTGTGTGTCCCATATCCTCCGCACGTATTCTTGGTATACCTTTACCTTTGATCCTTTTAAGAATCTTGCCCGTTATCGGCGGAGTTGAGGTGTCCTCCACTCATTCCAGGTGTGTATGTAGCTCACCTGTTTCCTTGCCTCCAGGAACCCTGAAGGTAAAGTGTTGTCATGGGACTACTGGTAGCCTGAGCGTGGGGTGTTTGTTTGGGATGTCAGCCAGCCACTTGTCCAAGTGGATGTTTGAAGTTTTGTTCACGTGGTGAGACGCCGTTTAGGTTCCGAATGTGTCCTTGGGGCACAATTGAAAGAGCCGTACCCATTGTGGGGAGATGCTGGTGGTGTAATGAGGGTTTTGTAGTCCTTTAGAGGAGGCGCATGTACTCTGTACATAGCACACGAGCCTGCCTCTTCTAGGGTTTTGTTTTTCCCTCCCATGCCTACTTTTGGGCCAGACCCTCCAGGCTTTTTCAGACTAATTATGATGTACCTTCCGTCTCGTCTGCGCTGTCAGAGAGTAGAGGCCCATTCTGTGCAGCGCTCTCCATAGTGAGGTGCTGAATACCATATATCATTTTTGGTCGGTAAATATGTCCTTTGTGGTGCTTCCAGCAGGGTGATGTCCCCTTTTTTTTGGTGTAGGGTGACCAATGGAGGTTTGTCAGCATACTCTGCCTTGGTCTTACTAAAGGACCCAACGTTTCCTATCGTCAGCATGCAGGATTCCTCCCCTTGTACGGGAATGTTCTCAGGACCCATCCTGCCTAGCAAGCTGTCGCGCTGTCTGGGTGACTGGTGTGTAGTGTGGGCGAAACGTTCCTCGCTGCTTCATATACACTCCCAGGTCTTTTTTTGGTGAAGTCTTTTGTTTGTAGGTTTGGGTTTTGATACATATATTGAGTGTGGTCCTTTATAACAGTGTATTTTCCTGCCATATCTCAGAACTTCCAAATTTTTCTCACGTTAAATTCCATATTTTCTTAAATTCGGCCCCACATCTAAATTATTGTATTGAGGTCACCACTGCATTAGAATCGGTGTCTGGGGATGTTTTTTTATTTTAATGCCGTATACGGGTGTCACAGCAATGAAAGTATCACGTGGAATATCTGAGATCTGTTTCAATGTCTGATATCTGATCCGAAATAATAATGTGCCAAGCACAGCTCCTTGGGGAACACTGCACTTATATATGACTTGACACTGTATGACTGTTATACTATTATGGTGACAACTTGTGCCTGTTGTGAGAAAAATGTGGATCCATCTCCCCTAATCTGCAGTTTGCCAAGGTTCTTGAGTTTGTGGGAGAATCCATGATCTACTTGTCAAGCCTAGCAGTCTAGGTGACTACATCAGCATAGCTCCATCCTGAGTTGCTTTCTAATAAGCTTCATAGTGTTGTAGAAGCTCTGTAGCAAACCTCCTCTTCTGAAGGCAATGTTTTCCTAATTGAGAGCCCTCTTTCTTCCAGGTGGTTTACCATCGTTGGTCCTCAGTACCTTTCAAGATTTTTTGATGACGTGTGATGTGAGGACCACTGGTCTGTATCTCTTGCCTGTCCTTGTGCTTCCTCCTTTATGTAGGGGTGTTATTTCCCCCAGCTTGAGTTCATGGGGACGGAGCCAGTGGGGGAGGGATGTAGTCCACAGCATCTTCAGGGGTGTGCCAGTTTGTTCCCTACAATTTTTCGAAAACCGTATGGTACCATCTGTCCTGCTGCGCTTGCGGTGCGATGTTGCTTATGCTGTAGATAATGTCTTCCCGCTGGTTATCATAAATTCGTGAGTCAATGTCACCACATTCCTTTCGCTTTTAAAGAAAGTACAGGATCTGTTACCCGCGTTTCTGAGCATCAGGTTACTAAATCACTTCTGATAATCATTCTGTAGGCATTTCTGCCATTTTCTGTGGGCCCTCTCAAGTTCCCCGTTCCTTCATTAGAGGGACTCGAACGCGATGTGTGCTGTGCAATCTCTTCTTGGCGTAGGAGTAGAAAAATTTGGAGTAGACTTTTATATTTTCCACGGCACGTTTGTTGCTACTGTTCTATCTGCCGTACGTGTGATTGAGCAAGTGCATCTTCCAGTAAGTGTAGCTGACGTTTGTATGCGTTTGCTGCCACAGCATAGGCTACCTTTCTTTGAATTTTCTTGTGTAAATTGGCCTCTTTTTCATCAGTATTCGTCTGTCCCTGGTATGTTGGTGTTTCCTTCCTGACGACCGCCTGAGGGGGATGTGTTCCTTACTAATTTGGCAGCATTGCTGGAGAGTGAACTTCGTACAATCTCGTGGGCTTCCAGTCCATAAAGATGTTTTCCCATTTTATGGCATCTAGTTCTTTTCGGGACCTTTGTATCTCCGTCAATGTTATCTTCATAAAATATTAATGCATGGGTGTGTGAGAGTCTATCTGCCTTAACGTTGTTGTGTTTTAGTTGTGGGATATTTTCTGTGTGATGGCCGCTTGCATGGATGAGTTATGGTCTGACATTCACCGGCTCGCAATGTCATAGGAGTGGAGGTAGTCGTAGCTGTGTGCTGATGATGAGGTGCTAATATATTGTTCCCACGTCTTGTGGGACTCCATTATTAGTTTGGTGTAAAAAAATACTCCCTCATAAGGAGGTATTTTACGCGCTTGGCCTATTTCTTCGGTGTCCCGAACCTCGATATTCATGGATGGCCACTAATGTAGGCAAGTGTAGTCCACCCAGTATTAAATACTGTAGATTTATTTGGAGGATCTTCTAGAGGTTGCGGAGCTTTGGTGTGGTGAATTCTGACAAAGCGTTAACACTATATTAGGTGCCTGTTATGATTGTTTGTTACCAGTTTAAGGTCTTTGATAATAGTTGCCAAGCATTTTCTGTTGTACCATTTTGTAGAAAGATACAAGTACTCGACCTGCTGCTACCTCTTGTTTTTACGTGACCACTGCCACTCACCTCTACATGGCTTCTTCCTTCTCTATCCTGTCCCTGATGATGTGTAGTTTTCTATTTGCACTTCTGCATCAGTGATCTTTGTAGGTGAGTTCTGTGAAGGCCATAAAGAGAAAGTTTTTCGTGGGTCGCTGCTAACTTCTTTATCATTTGGACTTGTCGGATGCAGATTGGATAAAGGCCCCTGATATTTCAGATGTAAACTGGTTAGTGTTGGAGGCTGCAGCCCCCTCTCTGCCTTGTTTTCCAGTCTGTCTCTTCGTTCTACCTAGAAAGGGGGGTTTTGATTTTTTTGGTTTTTTGGGGACTGGAGTGTTTCTCCATGTCCAGTAGTGTTTCTCCTACCCTGTGCTCTAATAATTACCTGGCCACATTTTAGTTGTATCGCCGATGGTGGGGTATTTCATTTATATGTTGTGGTGGGGCCACTTGCATTGTTCCATACCTGAGGAGGGGGTCCATTTGCCTTTGGTATCTTGCTGTGTGTCACAGGGTTGTAGCGTTCTGTGTGTTGTGGTGATCGTTGCCCTCTGTCTTCTCTGATTTACTTGCTGGGTTGATCTGGGTCTGTTTGTTTGTCTTTTTAGTTCCTTATTGATGAGGTATTTGCATTCCCTACGTTTGCATTCTCTTGTATGTAGTGATGACCTACATACAAGAGGAGGAGAGTCACTGCATTTCTCACCCCAGAGTACAGCCAAGGTTTTCATCCAGTCCATTCTTCATGAATTGTAGCACACTGTTTTGGGTGGGGTATTTACACTTTTCTCCTTGTGTCCATGTCGGCACATATTTTTAAGGTAAAAACTGCATATTTTTCCTTTCTATCACTGTTAGTTGTTGAGTGTTGTCCTTGGGATGACTGTGACGTCCAGCCCTGTCCTCAGCTTGTCCTGGTTGGTAAGGTTAAGTCTGTATATCCTCCACCTGTCTTGCTGGGCTATCAGGGTTAGGTGTATTCCTGGGTCTCCCTGTAATAAGATCCTGTTCCAGCGTCACTCAGATTCTCTCTCTGTTTCTCCTGGGCACCTAGAGATTGAACAGTTTGTTTCGGGTTGCTTAGAGCCGTAGTCATGACTTACGTACAGTAATCATTTTGTTTACAGTGCCTCATCTCCCTGCTGCCCTTAGTGTCATAGTCGGGTGAGCTTTAGCGCTAGCACATGTTGCAGGTATAACTCCTGTTTGAGCTGGCGAGTGCAATAATGCAGGTATCGTTGGCATTTCTGAGCACCGGTAGTGACTCCACTATTTTGCGCTATTACATATTGATACCATTGTCCACAATGTGCACTGACATGTAGAGCAGTAGGGAGATATGCATCACGTACCTTAGGTATCATTGTTTACATCAGGTGTGGGAGGTCGCCATTTGTCCTGTTCTCAGCCTACCTTTTATGTCGATACTCAGCTTTCCTTCTTGAATTCCTTGCTCAGTTTCCTTTAAAGAGAATCTGCAGAGGTTCACACTTGCCTGGCGACTAGCTGTTGCGTGCTAGTGTCCAAATACCGTGTAAGGATCGGTTTTTAAACGGAGGCTTGTTTTGAGTAGTGAGGTTGAGGTAGACACGAGCCTAGTAGCCTATTTATACCACAGAGTGGAATGCTCTCAATTATCTTTCCTTCGTGGATCATTCATTACGACTACGAAACTCAGCATACTCCTCTACGATGTCAGCCCAGATGCAGCATTGCAACCTACCTCATCCGCGGAGTGAGTCACCGGGTGCAGTGTGGCAAGACATTACTAGTGTCTTCGTTAATCCTCGCTTTTCATCCCTCCTCTACCTCCTCCCTCCCTTTTTCTTTCTCAACCACACTCACCTCATCGCTTCCTTTCCTTCGTCAGTCTCTCCTTCCCTTTGAAGTTCACCGAAGTACGCCTGGCGGTATAGCTTGTCTTGTTTTTCTCAGCGCCACTGTGATGTGTTTTTTAGATCTAATCTTAGGCTTAAGCTGTTGGCATCGCCTGTCCTAACCTGCGAAGGAAAACCTTGTAAATAAATAGATCATTCTCTTTTACCTAGTATGGTATTGGTATTAGTGAGTATTAGTATAGTTATTTTCGATGTTGTCCTCTGAGTACATTGACTGGCAAAGGGGAAGAGAGAGAGAGAGAGAGAAGATTCTTGCTGAGGTGTGCTATTTGCATTACTTGTCTTATGTAGTCAGGTATCAATGTTCTTTCATAAGCGTGCATGATGTAAAGTTTCCATAATATCTCTCTCTCTCACTCGTCTCTCTCTCGTCGCGTCTCGGTACTGTCTCTCATCTCATCCGAACTCGTCAGTCCTTTCTTTCTAGACCCGCCCCTTTCTCTCCTTCTTTCCTTACCTTGGACCGGTCTCTTCTCTTTCGCCCGACTTCTTCCTTCGCCCGATCATCTCGCACTCAAGTCCATTCCTTCTAGTCCACCATATCTTCGTCTCATCTCTCTCTCGTAGTCTCTCTCTTCTCTCTCTCTCTCTCTCTC
>JACEEZ010007295.1:0-10000 GCA_016584305.1 Chionoecetes opilio | reverse complement strand
CACAACAACACAGGACAACACGGACACACAGACACACACACACAACATACACTACACCAACAACCCATACACTACCACACACGAACACCACAGACTTACACACACACACGACAGACACACACGACCACATCCACACACACAGACACACGACCTACACATACACCACACTCATCATCACTACACAATACACACCACTACGATACAGGACACATCACACACTACGACATACCACACACACTACATACACACACACACGAACTTACATATCCTACACATAACCACACTATAACAAATCTACCTTACACACACTACACAGCACTACATACACATACACGATACACACACACATCACACACATATCTTGTACGGATAATAACATTATATATAGACTTACGATACATTTACGAAACACGTACACCCACCACACACTACATCTATACACATTAACACTATTTTACACATCACACACACAGTACACATACACACATATAACTACACCCCATTACCACACAGCACACTTACATTACCATACATCATTACACAATTGTACACACATACATACATACACAACACACACACTATACACTAACACACAATATACACTCTACACTACAGTACACACATACATGACATTACAACACACACACACGCTTTTAACTACACAACACAAACCTACCCCACACACCTACACACAGATTACACTCTATACTAGCAGGAAACAAAACACACTACACACACACCTAAACACATGATTCATCACAGCCTACACGACACCACACCTGACACACACAAATACCTCACGCAACACAAAGTGACCTACAACACAACCACCTACAATACACACAGCTTGCTACACACAACACCACACCTACACCAACTACTAACGCTACGACACCTACATCACCTACACACCTTATCTAACTCTATACACACAAAAACCTCACACAGAATACAGCACTACTTGCGCGTGACACTCACACGGAACACATCACGTTTTCTGACCCTGGAACAACAACCAAAATCAGGACGTATAGAAACCGCATAGTTGCTTTCCAATACTGCTGTGTCCCCAGAGGGTAAAAAAATATATAAAAAAAATCGCTCCTGCAACAGTTACCAGCTTGGCCGTGTCACCTTGGCAAAGCATGAGCAGTGAGGGGGGTCAGAGACAGGCAATGCATCACGCGTCCCTGCCCATTGCAAAATACGTATATTTAGGATGTTTAACGAAACAGATCAGTTCATGTTTGAGCCAGAACGAGATGGTTGTGCCTTTCTGGAATAACCTTAGCGAAGGACCCAAACATTGAGACGAAAAGGTAGAAGTAAAAGGTAGTATAGTAGGATTAGAAAAGAGGATGAAGGCATGGATTGGTCGAGAATGGAATGAGCGGAGGTATGGAGGCGCTTGGAAGGAATCGGGAATGGAAGGGAAGGGACTTGGAAGGGACTGTAGGCAGGAATAGGGTATGGGAAAAGCTGTTGGGGGTAATTTGGGAAGCCTCAGGGAATGTCGGGGGTAATTGGAAGCCTCAAGGAGAATTTGAGTTGAGTCTTAAAGGGCGAGGGCCGTGAATGGGCTGAAAAAGTAAACAAAGAAAAAGCAGGAGTGAGAAGGAACGTCCTTAGGAAATTGAGTCAAGACATGCGCTTAGGGAGGACCTGGCGAAACAATAATTTTGTAAAGGGCTAGACGAAGGGGAGAAGGCATGGCTATAGGTTGAGGGTAAGTAATTTGCAGACTAGCATAGAAGGAAAAGGGATCGAGGACCATGAGTACTCCACTCACCTCTACTCTTTCCACTCTCTGCACTACTCTTCCAAACAAATCATAAGAGCAGTAATGTACTAACTCACTTATTTTCCACTATTTTTTTCCTTTAACACTTCCACCGGCCATTCCCTTCTTTCCCATATCTCCTGATTTGACCGTTATAGCCTATTTTTTCAATTTCAATTCTTTTCTCATTTATTTTCCCTTTTACTATCAGTCATTCTTCTCATACGGTTCCTTTGTTTTCCCTTTTCCTCGTTCCTTATCCATTACCGTGTTTTTAGTGTCTGTCACCTCTTCATCATCAATCCTCCTATGTTATATTACTCCGCTTTTTACTTCTATTCTTCGTTCTCATACTCACTTACTTCTGGACCATTGTGGAATCGGTCTTATCCTTGAACCGTTTTTTAAGCTCTTTCCCTCCTCGTCTTACTCTCTCTCCACCTCTCTCTCACTGCTCTCACTAATTTCAACTATCGCTTCTCTCCTATCTTTCGGCTTGCTTGGCTCGCCCTTAACTGTTTACCCCTTCTCCGCCCCTCAATATCAGAACTTCAAAGCCAGATCACAGAGCTTTTCACCTGCATGTAGCGTGATTATAAGGTTACGGAATAGTCCGATGAATCGATGTGAGAAAGGTTATGTTAATGTGTACCAGGAAGGCTGAAACGTTTGGATAATAGTGAGATCAAGCGAAATGTTTGATATTACTACTACTGTAGAGAGAGGAGAGAGAGAGAACGAGAGAGAGAGATAGGAGGAGAGAGAGATCAAGCAGTAGACAAGAGACATGCGTTGACGGACGGGACAGTGCGAACGGTGCACGGACTGGACGGACAGACATAGGGAACGACGGCCAGACATGGGAACGGACTGACGGACGGCAGTACATGGGAACTGACGGACGACATGCGAACGGACTGACGACGGACAGACATGGGAACGGACGGACAGACAGGGGATATACGGACGGACGGACTGGACGGACGGACGGACATGGGAACGGACGTACGGAGCGGGACAGACATGGAACGGGACGGACGGACGGACAGACATTGGACGGACCGGACAGACATGCTAATGGACGGACGTGACGGACGACATGGAACGGACGACAGATCGATGCGAACGACCGGAACGGAACGGACAGACTGGGATAAGGGACGGACGAGACATGTGAACGGACGGACGGACGGAGACGGACAATGGACCGGACGGACAGACATGTGGAACGGACTGACGGACGGACTAGACATGGGAACGGACGGGCGGACGAACAGACATGGGCTAGCGGACGTATCGGACGGACAGACATGGGAATCGGACGGACGGACGGACAGAACATGGGAACAGACGGACGAGACGGACAGACATTGGAACGGACGGGACGGACGGAGCAGTACATGGGACGGCTGACGGACGGATCAGACATGGACCAGTGTAACGGAACGTACGGACAGACATGCGAACTGGACGAGCAAGAACATGCGAATGATACGGGGTGCAGAAATCACGACAGTACTGTACGGACAGACAGCTGAACACAATGGCTGGCACTTTCCACTGACCAAACGTGCCATTAGCGGGTGTTGTTGTGATAAATGGTAGGAACGGATTTAAATGGCTGATCATTTTATTTTGTTTTGGTTTTGTATCAGTTTTCCAACTTCGATTTTTTTTTTTACCATATGTTTTACGGTATTCCTCCCCTAGTTTGCTTTTTGTGATTTGATTTTGTTTTTGTTTTTTGGCTTTTGTTTTTGTTATCGAGCTTATGGTTATGCAATGTAATTTACTTATGTCAGTTTTTTCGTATATATTATTTTTTATAGTACTTCACAGCCTTCGTCCAGTAACACTGTGGGGGGAGAATATTATCTACTCATACAAAGTACATCTCCCACCTAGAACATCTGCCACTCAACACTCGCCCGCAAGAACATCCCGCTCCACACTCCAACTGGTGTAAACAAACTTTCATATGAAGATTCCTTTCGAATATGTAAGTGGGGGGGTTAGGCTTGCCGAAAACTGGCTATGGAGAGAATGTATATTATTAGTGATTGATAATTATAATGAATGAAAAAAATATGTTTTGTTGTTTGGAGACTTATTTTAGATGAGCCGTTGCATGTACCATTGGTGGAGCTTGCAAACTTTTCTAAATTTATAGCGTGTGTCCCTTGACAAAGTTGGTGGCAAATTGTTAAGAATAGAAGATGGATGTGTATCGAACGTATCAAAGTGAAACTGCCTTTACTCTTGGGGTTTTTAGGTGATTGTGGTTGTTGTCCGAGTCATTCAATCGACTAATTTAGATCTAGTTCTAACCTAATCTTATCTACACTCGTGATTTCTAGCTTATAATTACTAATGATGATGAGGAGATGTAGGAGAAGAGAGGCCTGGTCACACAGCCTTCAAGGCCGCTGCAAAAGTATAACGTACATAAGAATACGTTCATGAACACTTACATGAACTATGACATATATTGGAAGCGAGTAGATGTTTGTGAAAATATATATAGTATATATATATATATTATTATATATATGTATATATGTATTATATATATATATATTATATATTATATATATATAATATATATGAGTATATAATACAATATATGTATAATGTATATAATATGTAATATCTGTATATGTATAGTAGTATATATGTATACTATATATATGTATCAGGTATATTATGTGACTTATTATGTATAATGTTATATGTATATGTAAATTATAATATATATATGGTATAATATATATGTATACATATATTATATATTTTTTTTTTTTTTTTTTTTTTTTTTTTTTTTTTTTTTGTATATATATTATATGCTGCCACTATATATATATAAATATAATCTATCATAACTATATAGTATTAGTAGACCAAATATATATAATATATATATCTGTATATCTATATATATATATTATACTATATACTATATATATATTACCAAAATATCTATATATAATACTATAATAGTATATTACGCTATCTTATATATCTATTGTACATATATATATCTCTTTTAAATTTGAATAAAAAAACGGTTTACGTAACGGTAAGTCCATGAGTCTACGGAATTAATGAACTGCGGCAAAACATTACCGCAGATGTTCATTCTGTAATCATAATATCTGAAGTGTTTTTAGCCCAAAACCCCCCTTCATAAGTTATTCAATCGACCATGGGACCTAAGCCGTTTACCACTTCCCGATTTTTTGCGATTTTTTGGAGCCTTACTCTCATCAAAATTGAATTTAACAGTTTCGGCCACCCAAAACAAGACACACACACACACACAGACCACACGGCTGAAACTCCTATAGTATATTAGATAGATATTACCTTTTTGTAAAACGTGATATTACATATTGCCTACAGTACCTTTGCTATTAATTAGCTTTCCTCAATATACATTACCCTCGAATTTTTAGAGCTGTTGCTTTTTAACCCTGGCAGCATTCTTAGCGTGTCCTTGAAAAAGTAATAGAGAAATCATCCGAAATGATAATGAACACAATTGAGTATGCTTTCATATAATACGTAAAATGATGCTTCCATTGGAATATTTGCTTAATATTTTTTAAAACCATTCTCCTGAGTCTTTTTAATGGATTTTCTTAAAATAAAAAAAAGATGGAGTTTATCCCATTGGTGATTCACACGACCGGGGTCAAGTTATCACATCATTAAATTAGAAACTGATCCTTTTGCTCCTCTAGACCCACCTTTCTTCCTTGTGTTACCTTGATGTGTTTTGATATACGCACTGATTACTAAGGTGAATGAGTATCCTTTTCATTTGTTATCTTTCTGGTTGAAAGAAGACTGCTTAGGACGTCTATGTTATCCTTGTTTGGGGTCTGAAGTCCACCTCACCACATCCACAATGTTCCACATTCACAGAGAGTTTGAGATCACGCACCATCCATAGGTTGTGTCCCCGGACGCGGCGTAACACCTTCGCGAACAATAATTTTCTTTTCTAAACCTATTACATAGTGCCTACATACCAGTGTACATATTGCATTGATCACACAGCACAATGTAAAATTATCTTCTGTGCTATAGCCAACCATATAATTAATGTTATAACTAAATAATGATGTAATATAATGATAAGTAATGATAATAAATGTTTTTCTCACCCGAAAAGGCATACAGAAAACAACAACAACATAACTAGCACAGACATGAGTAGTTATGAATTATACATTACCGATATTTTCTAATCAAAATATTGCTATTCACGCAAGAAGACAACGTATTACATCACACGATATGTTGGTCGGACATAATCCGTATACTTCAACTGCATGCTCCACTGAACGTGTATCCTCGTGTACATCAGTGTGACAGTAGGCCGGACTTGCGACATGGTGCACGGCAAATCATAACCAATATATCGCACGCAGGACTGAAGAGAGGAAGAAGAAAATCAAAACGCGACTTCATGTAGAAATCATGAGTCAGGAATTTCAGTAGACTCTAAAAAACAGTAGCTCTCTCATCCTCACATGGACACGACCGACTACAAATCTAATCCGTTAGAAATCAGACTCAATATAACCCCGATAAGGACAGTGGGGGGGGGGAAGCTGAACCCCTAACTGACGCTGACAATGAACAAGCTTCTCCGATTCCCTCACTGCAGTAAGGAGCATGAGAAAAATCCCCTCCTCCACGACACACATTATGGTCACACTCCAACAAGACAACATAGTAAATAAATAACATTCGCTTTACGTATATTTCAGATCAATTGAAAACAAACTTCTGGCAATACACGGTGGAAGGCATCTTAATTCTCGAGGGAAAGTTGCAGGGCTCGGGGGCTCCAATATAAATGTATACGCCGGGGCCAACGTTTTCCCGTTGGCTTCCTCCTTCTGACGCGCCACAGGAGTCCCGGCTAATAAAGGAACTAATACTTAAGAGATGTGCGAAACGGCAGAAGGGCGCAGGAGCGGGAGGGACAGGGGGTAGCGAAAAAAAAATGATTGGCGTGTTGGGAAGGGGTTGGTATGAGCTGATAGGGCTAGACAAGTGTCAGGACTAAACTCGTTTTTACTCGAAATGAAAGTTTTGTTATGATGATTATATTGTCTTGCTGTTTGTTGGGTCATCCCTCGCCTCGATGAAATGAGAGACAAAGGAGAGTGAAAGAGAATAGAAGGAGAAGAATGAAGAATGAGAGAGAATTGACGAGAGAGAGATGGATGCATTTAAAACTTTCGACATCCACGTTGGAGGAGAGCAATGCCTGGGACAAGAACTATTTCAGGAGTCACCTGTTACCCGATGGTCACTCGGACATTAGTCACCATCTAAGTTCCTTTCCCATTTCCTCGTCCATTTCCCTACTCTGGTTCCTCCGTTTTTCCTTATACCCAGCCTTTTTCCGCAGCCCATCCCTTTTTCCCCTACCCCTTTAACCCTCTCTTTATACCCTCCCTGTTAACCCGTCATGGGTGGCATGGTTGGGTAGAGTCGTTGACTATGAGTGTTGTCACGCGTCCGCCATGCGCATTCAGTCCAACGGGTTCGAGCCCACAGGTATGTCCTGGCGGGTGTGGCGCTTTGTATGTCATAACCTTGTAGTTGTGGTACTTTGCAAAGTGTCCTAGATAGGATCAAAGTATAACCCTCCCTTTAGCTCCTAAATATTTCAGATCATTTTGGGTTCCCTAGATTGACTTGTCCCGTTAACTGATCCACACTGTGTTTAGAACATTATTATTTCTGGAAATAATCTTTTTTCCTGGTTATTGCACGGAGGCTCCAGCTTATATGTTTTATTTTTAGTTACGAGCAAGCTAGGGAGCGAGGATCAATTTGTATGCACAAATGTGTACCACACACACAGACCACACCACACCACCAACACTCCACCACACAAGAACTACACAACACACACAAGACACACACAGCCGACACACACGACAACACACAACACACACACCCACATCACGACAACACACCCACACCCCCACACACCACCCAAGCAAAAAAAACCAACCAACACACACACCACACACACACGAGCAAACAGCACCACAGCACACACACAACACGAACACACCAACCACCACATCTCCACACACCCCCCCCACCCCACACGGCACACACACCACGTTACCACACATCACACCCAACACACCACGACAACACACCCACACACCACACCAATTACACCACAGGGTAACCACTAGCACAGCTATGCCACACAAACACCACACACACACCACACACACGACACACACAACACACACACCAGCACACAACACACGAAGGGTGTAACCACACACCACACACCACACACACACTTTTATATTGACATAACGATATGCAGGTATAAAATTTTTTTTTTTTACTTAATATTACATATTCCTAAATACTAACTTAAAAAAACATAATATGATCATTAAACTAATTCCTAAATACTAATTTAAAAACCATCATTAAAACTATCAACTATTATAACTGTAGTCCACAGCATATGCTCAATATATTAACAAATTCCTAGCCCTTGGCTATCTAGTTACTTTATGTGTATTCAGAATCACGAACCTCATGGATACTTTAGCAAGCGTTGGCAGGTGAAAAACTGATGGAGAATTAACTCGTTCATCATGTCGGGGGGGGGGGGGGGGGGGGGGTGGGAATTGGTTCATCGTGGTGAATGTATCGAATTCTCTAATACTTCTTTGTGTCATGGGGCAGTGTTGTATAACGTGTTGCTCAGTCTGTATGTCACTCTACCCGTTTCAATCAATCATCAGCACACGCTAGTGAATGGCCACTGCTACGGAACTGTGTGGAAAGATACTCTATGAGTTTCATTTTATTACATTTTTCTTTCTTATATACCTCATGAACTTTCCATTTCCGGGTTGATCATTTGTAAGTTAGAGTCTCTAGAATGAAATCACTTTGTCTTATATTATATAACCGTCAATTACCATTTTACCTTGCTGTTCACTTAACGTGTTCCAATCTCATTTACAAAGTCCTAACTAATCTACTTGTACATGTTCCGGGATTTTGAACTAAATTTATTACACAAGCAAGTGGGTCATCATTATACGGGGATCTCTCATGCCACTCAGTACGGAAAAATTTATGTTGTCTATATTTCACTAAGTCTTGTAAAGTGGGGTTAACCTCCACATAACAAACATCGTTAACACGTAGATTTCCAAACCCCTAGTAGTTTTTTCAAGCACCAGTTGTAAGCTTCACCATGGGTTTTGGTCTGCTCCTATCCACGATTCACATCCATAATCAATGAAGACATCAGTACTGCGTCAAAACTCGTTTTTTTAAAACATCATTATTTTATTTTTATTTACAAAGGAGACACACACACACACAACACCACACACACACACCACACACACACACACACACACCCCACACACACACACACACACACACACACACACAACCCCACACACACACACACACACCACACAAACCACACACAACAAAAAAAACAGCATTAACACAAAACAAAAAAAAAACCAAAAAACAATCCAAACCACCATCAAACAACCCCCCACACACCCACCACAACACACACACAAACAAACCCACCACCAACCACAAAACCCCACACACACACAACACAACACACACACCCCACAACCCCACACACAACACACACACACACAACCACCAAAGGACCAACAAAAACCAAAACACCACAAAAAACAAACCCAAACCCCCCCACCCACCCCCAAAACCCCATAAAAGAAAACACCCCCCCCCCCCCCCACCACCCGAAACCCAAAAACCCAAAGGCCCCCACATTTAAAAACCCCCCCCCAAACCCCACACCCCACATTTCCAACCCCCCAATATACCCACCAGCACCAAACCAAAACACAAACAAGACAAAAAGATTTTAAAAAACACAACAGAAAAAACCATTTTTCACAGTTTTCAAACTCCCCCAAAACAACGCACAATGTTAACCCAACACACCTTTTTAAAACACAATTAAAAAACCCACACTTTAACACCTAATTTTACCTTTTTTCCACTTCCCACAAAACAAATTTATTTAAAGTGTTTTCACAGGGTGATGTGGGCCAGAATGATGGGGGAAATTTGGGTTTTTTTCTTCATTTCCCCCCTTACCCGAGGCATTTACCCCTTTTTAAGGGGTTTTTCCCTCTTTAAAGGTTTTTTTGGCCGGCC
>JACEEZ010007294.1:44613-54613 GCA_016584305.1 Chionoecetes opilio | reverse complement strand
CGTGCGTGCGTTGCTGTGAGTGCGTGCGTGCGTGCGTGCGTGCGTCGTGCGTGCGTGCGTGCGTGCGTGCGTGAGTGCGTGCGTGCGTGCGTTGGTGCGTGCGTGCGTGCGTGCGTTTGCGTGCGTGCGTGCGTGCGTGCGTTTGCGTGCGTGCGTGATGTGCGTGCGTGCGTGCGTGCGTGCGTGCGTGCGTGCGTGCGTGCGTGCGTTGAGTGCGTGCGTTGCGTGCGTGCGTGCGTGCGGGCGTGTGCGTGCGTGCAGTGCGTTGCTGTGTTGCGTGCGTGCGTGCGTGCGTTGCGTGCCGTGCGTGCCGTGCTGTGCGTGCGTGCGTGCGTGCGTGCGTGCGTGCGTGCGTGCGTGCGTGCGTGCTGTGCGTGCGCAGTGCGTGGCTGCGTCGTGCTGCGTGCTGCGTGCGTGCGTGCGTGCGTGCGTGCGTGCGTGCGTGCGTGCGTGCGTGGTGCGTGCGTGCGTGCGTGCGCTTTGCGTGCGTGCGTGCGTGCGGGCGTGCGTGCGTGCGTGCGTGCGTGACGTGCAGTGCGTGCGTGCGTGCGTGTGCGGGCCGTTGCGTGCGTGCGTGCTTGCGTTGGCGTGCGTGCGTGCGTGCGTGCGTGCGTGCGTGCGTGCGTGTGTTGTGTGTGTGTGTGTGTGTGTGATGTGTGCGTGCGTGAGAGATGGGGGGATTTAAGGAGGGAGGAAGCAAGATTAAGAGAGTAAAAGGCCGGTTCCACTAACCCGCTTTTACGGCCGCCGTACAAACAACAATGAACCACAATGACGTCACCAATGACGTCACAAAAAAAGTCGACCGCACCGCCGTACCGCTGTACGGCTGCCGTACAAAGTTAAAATCAAGTCATCTTCTCACGCTCGGTGGTGTCCGCCGGCGGAGGTTGCAAACTGTGCCCAGATACACAATAGCACTCAAGCGGTGATGATGGGTGACGTCATTGGTTTGCGTTGTACGGCAACGGCAGGCCGGAGAGAAGCGGGCTAGTGGGAACCAGGCCTTAAAGAAGGGAAGGGAAAGAAGGCAGCAAGTGATGGAATAGGATTGAGAGAGAGAGAGAGAGAGAAAGAGGAGAGAGAGAGGACGAGAGAGGGAGAGAAGAGAGAGAGAGAGAGAGAGAGGAGAGAGAGAGAGAGAAAGAGAGAGAGAGAGATGAGAGAGAGAGAGAAAGAGAGAGAGAGAGAGAGAGAGAGAAGAGAGAGAGAGAGAGAGGAGAGGCGGATGGAGAGAGAGAGAGAGAGACAGAGGAGAGAGGAGAGATGAGAGGAGAGGCGAGAGAGAGATGAGAGAGAAGCAGAGAGATAGGAGAGAGGAGTCGAGAGGAGAGAGAGAGAGAGTAGAGAGAGGATGGTGGTGGGTTTAGAAGTGGAAGCAAGAATGATTAGATTTCACTTTTAAATTAGTTTCGGTGCTATCTTTTTTTCTGATCAATGTATTTATGTGAGAAGGCATTTTCTACTAATAAAAACTGCGATGATATAACCCCAAGTGCATTGCAAATCTTCTCTCGTCGAGTTTTTGTGCTTCAAACAGAGTGAGATAGACAATTAAATCGACACAAGAGAGCCAGCAAGGCAGCCGATGTGTGTAGTCTTCATGCTTCATGGCCAAACACAAAACAGTAACAGCACGAAATAAGTAAGTGTCTGTCATTCCTCGGTTATAACAACACTGCGGCGAGAAGCGGCAACACCCTTATAAAGCTACCTCGTTTGAAAGACAAAAAAAGAGTTATTACATAAACAATTCTTTGTTTGCTACTGTTTTCCCATACATGTGGCATGGCCTTATAGGAGCAGCTTGTGTAGGTGAAGGTTCTCCTTACCCGGCAATTCCTTGGGTCACGTGGAGGAGGGCCCAGGGAGAGGCTATAGCCGTGCTGCTGCTGTCGTGTTACACCTGATCCCGAGGAACAATGGCGTAACGATGAACTACAAATACTTTTTTAGTTCTCTTTAAAGCATCTAAAAGATCTTGCGTGTAGACGCTTGATTTCTATCATTTTAGGCGGATCAGATGATCGTCAGAAAAGGTGATTCCATCAATGGAAATGTTATTACTTACACACGCTTAGACGATGGGGGAAAAAAAAAAACTTTCAATTCATACCAAACAATACGTTCAATACTAAATTGGCATCTTCACCAAGGGGGAGGGAGCGAAGGGGGGAGTAGCGAACGTCTTGTAATTTTTTTTTCCTAATTACATTTTGGCCTCCGACACTCAGGAGTCCAAGTCCATTACGGGCGACGCGCCGTTATATAGATGAAGGCCCCAGGGGAAATATGACGGTGTTTCTCCCTCCTGTCCATACACACCTTGCCAGCTGTGACGTTATCTCTGAAGCCTCCCTTCGCCCTCCATCCCTTCGTTCTTCGATCCCTTCCCCTCGGTCTTCCCTTCCCCTGTCCCCTCCCTGCCTTCCCCTCCTCTCGTCCCTCCCTCGTCACTCTGCTCCATCTCCCGCACCCCTGCTCCTCTCCCCTCCTCGTGACCTCCATCAGCACAACACCCTTATTTCCCAAGATTAAACTGAACCATCTATCTAGAACACCCAACTATCTCATTAAAGGTCAATGATCTGGATATTATCCCCGGCTCCATTTTCCCTGAGGTGACAAACAAAACGCAGCACAATGCAGGTAAATCTAATAGACAACTGGATTTTTTTTTATTAACGTAAAACTTATATCACTTCATTATACTTTGCTTAGCTTAATGTTATGCATTTAATAGTTTCCTGATGCATTACCTTACTGTTATACTTATAGTATGTCTGTTATCGATACTCATACAGGATGTCCGAGTGTCTGTGTGTCTTGTACTGTCGGCCTAGCGGATGTTGAATTGTGACACCTTTTTGATGAGGTATGTTTGCCGAAGTATCACAAACAGGACCAAAAGGAGGAGTGGACATCACCTGGTGTCTTGAAGAACACGGAGACACACCTCGACCCTGGTCCAGAATGCACACACAAGTTGTGTGTGTGTCATCTCAGCGAACTGCCCAAGGATATGACGCTGACGAGAGTGCAAGAGGCCTTCGAGACATGTCCACCGTGAACCTTGTCAGTTCCGGCCTGCTTCCTTATATGCTGCAACTAGCGGAGAGTACCACAGAACTACAGAGAGCTAGAGGAGAGCTGTTACCGGGCGCTCATACTCACGACCCTCTGAGGAGTCTGTGTGAACTCCACACCCGGGAGGTGTCGTGAGTGTCTTGTCGGACATTAACTGTTCTCCTGGCTCTGTCTATTAGACATTAGTTTCATTGGCGTGAAGAAGCCCGGACATTATTATTGTATAAATCTCACAGTGTACAGATATGTATATATCTTGTAATTATTGTTCTGGCACTACGATTAACAAGCATTAATAAAACAACCGCTCGACGACTTTTATTCAAACTGACCGGCGAAGTGTCTGGCCTAGGACGGTATACGCCTACCCATTCAACTTGCACTTCTGCAGGCAATCAAACCCACCTACGTGTCACAACAGTTGTAAGTATTCTTCTTGGGTGACCCGTTACCTGTAACAAACACACAGATAAGGGTAACCTAAATGCTGGCAAGCGTTGGGATATCTAAATAGCTGTGACCCCTGTTACCTGTAACAACACACAGATAAGGGTAACATAAATGGTAAACAGGTTGGGATACGAACAACCATTAGTATTACGGTACCGTAAAATAATGAACAATTAATACACGTGAACGATATATTGTTACAGTTGCAGTGATGAGAAACATGTATTTCGCTTAAGAATACATATTTTAATTGCTAGCTTGTTCATATGGGAACGTACTTACTTACCTTTCATTCGCTTCGAATTCACGAAACACCGAAATCGCTCAAAACCATTGGTTCGAGACGTTTCAGCCAATGAAAACCGAGCTCTCTCGACTCCAAGTGACGCACACCAATCACCAAACAGCCATGCCGTCGCCTTGTTGCTAAGTCTCATTTTATAATTTATACATCGACGCATTTCCGATTCATATGCGGCCGGTGAGGCATAGTGAGTAGTGAGTGTTGCGGCGCGGCAGTGAGGCGTAAAGTGTGTGTTACAAGACTGTCGTGACCTGACTGGTGGACGAGGTAGGGGCGCTGCTAAGGGCTAAGGTGAGGTGACACGATTGTTTCATTGTGTGGTGGTTGGCCTGTCCCTGCCGCCACACCTCCCTTGCCTCGCCCGCATGTTGCCGTCCTCCCTCTCTCTGTTGCACTATAGCTGGTGTGTTAATTATTTGTTGTTAAAAGCAGGTTTACAAAAGAACTGAGACATTTTTCTTATAATTTTTTTTCTTCCGGATTATTGCGCGTAAAGGTTGGTTAATAAGTGTAAGTGATGAAAACTCATCTGAACTGAGTCTGCACGTATTGGTTCACTGAAAATTTTAAATTGTCATTCACGGGTCCATCAAAAAAACAGTGAGCAGTCTTTTGTTCTCGTCAGATGGTGACATATATTGGTAATTAACCCCGGTCAGATTTCCTGGCTTTAGAACTCTTTGACTATTCTAATCTTGCATTATACGTATTTTTTTTTATACAATCCTCTTGCTGCCGCAATTGCCTTGTTGAAATAGCCAACGCATTTACCCAGTGAATACATTTATCGTCATCAACAAGATATATGAGCGCCACTCCATTTTTTTCCATTTAACTTAAACAGCACAAGTGGGATTAATGAACTTTACAGTCCGCAAAACGGCGTCTGTACAAGGGGTCCGATGTGGCGGGGCGGTGTGTTGTTCACAGCAAACTTGTATTTCATCGGTCGGTCATTTTCTAAACTATGTACCAAAACGTCTGTGAAAAACACCGTACACCATCTAGATTGTTATATTGAGAGCCAAGGGTATATGAATAAGTTCTTCATTATAGCTTTGTATGAACAAACTAACGCCTCTGTAATATGATTCTATTGTACTTCACATCTGTAAAGGATCCACGCTTCCCTAATTCAAGTCAAAACGCTTGGGTCTGCAGAATGCAGGTGTATGTGTGTGTGTGTGTGTATGTGTGTGTGTGAGTATGGGTGGGTGGGTGTGTGCGTAAGTTTCTGCTGTTGGCACACACAATTTCTTCTGGCAACATACACCACTGATCGATTGCTCTGGCTAGAAAACTGAATTCCCTGACAACCTTCTATAGTGTTTTACTTATATAGTCTCACTAGCCGCAAAGCCGCCCTCCGGGCGGACTTTTTGGCTAGCTCCTGCGGAGGGCTATTGGTGGGACTTCGGCCCACCACCTGTGTTTGGTGGGCCTTCGGCCCACCAAACATGGACTCTCCAGATAGCCCCTTCTAACTTTCCTGAAATCATGGATGTAGAAATGTATGTATTCCCCCCACCCATTCACTCACCCATTACCCATCACCCCCCACCCATTCACTCACCCATTACCCCCCACCCATTCACTCACCCATTACCCATCACCACACACCCATTCACTCACCCATTACCCATCACCACACACCCATTCACTCACCCATTACCCATCTCCCCCACCCATTCACTCACCCATTACCCATCACCACACACCCATTACCCATCACCCCCACCCATTCACTCACCCATTACCCATCACCACACACCCATTCACTCACCCATTACCCATCACCCCCCACCCATTCACTCACCCATTACCCATCACCACACACCCATTCACTCACCCATTACCCATCACCCCCCACCCATTCACTCACCCATTACCATCACCCCCCACCCATTCAAACACCCATTCACTCACCCATTACCATCACCCCCCACCATTCACTCACCCATTACCCATCACCACACACCCATTACCCATCACCCCCCACCCATTCACTCACCCCCCACCCATTCACTCAACCATTACCCATCACCACACACCCATTCACTCACCCATTACCCATCACCCCCCACCCATTCACTCACCCATTACCCATCACCACACACCCATTCACTCACCCATTACCCATCACCCCCCACCATTCACTCACCCATTACCCATCACCACACACCCATTCACTCACCCATTACCCATCACCCCCAACCTATTCCCTCCCCCATCACCCCCCCCCTTTAAATCACCCCACCCCCTTTTTAACCCATCACCCCCCCCCATTCACTCACCCATTCCCCATCACCCTACATCAAAGTTTCCTCAATTCTCGAAAAACCCACTTTTGTTTTCACAATTCTCGCTAATAGGCTGCAAAAAAAAAAAAAAAAAAAAAAAAGTAAATGGGGACATTTTCATAATTGGGCTTATGCCCTTCCCCCCCTGGTCAACCTGATTCAAAAATGTGCCATATGAGGTGTTTGCGCCAAGGGGGGCAAAAAACCTTTTACCACACCCCCCCCCCAAAACCCCCCAAACACACACCACACCACACACCCCCACACACAAAACAGGGACCCCCCTTTTTGTTTATATTTTTATAGATAATATATAATTTTATATATATATATTTTATTATATAATAAATTTTATAAAAATTAATAAAATTATATAAAAATAAAAATTTTAAATATATTTTAAAATATATAATATATAAATATATAATATTATATAATATAATATATAAATAATATATATATATATATATATAATATTTTTTTTTTTTTTTTTTTTATATAAATATATATAAATGAAAATATAAAAATTATATATAAAATATATATAAATAATTATTTTAAAAATATATATTTTAAAATAATATATATATATATATAATTTTAAAATATATAATATAATATATAAAATATATATTTTATAAAATTAAAATATAATATTATTAATAAAATATATAAAATATAATATTTTAAATAAATATATATAATATAAAATTATATATATATAAAAATATCTATTATATATAATTATTAAATATAATTTTTAAATAAAATATATATATATATAAAATATATATATATAAAAATATATATTTTAATAAAATTAAAAATATATATATATATAGAATATTAATATATATAAAATATAAAATAATAATATATATAATATATATTTATATAAAAATATATTATAATATAATTATAATATATATACTTAGCCGCAAAGCCCCCCTCCGGGCCCGGGATTTTTTGGCAGCCCCTGCGGGGGGCTTTTTGGTGGGGGGGCCCCTTTCGGCCCACCCCCGGTTTTTGGGGGGGGCCCTTGGGCCCACCAAACAGGGACTCTCCAGTTTACCCCCTTCTAATTTTCCTAAAAATCATGGAGGTAAAAAGTATGTATTCCCCCCAAACCCTTTTCACCCCCCCCATTCCCCATCACCCCCCCCCCAATTCACTCACCCTTTAACCCATCACCCCCCACCCTTTCCCCACTCACCCATCCCCTCACCAAAAACCCATTACTAAACCCCTTTAAATCATCCCCCCCCAACCTATTCCCTCCCCATAAACCCATCCCCCCCAACCCCATCACCCCCCCCATTCACTCACCCATCCCCCCACACCCATCCCCAAACCCCCCCCAAACCTTTCACCCCCCCCTTACCCATCACCCTACAAAAGGGTTTTCCTAAATTGTCGCAACCCACTTTTTTTCGCAATTATCGCTAATGGCTGCAAAAAAAAAAAAAAAATAAATGGATCATCTCATTTTTGGGTTTTAAAAACCCCCTTCCCCTGGTCCCCCCCCCCGGTTTCCAAAAAAGTCCCAATATGAGGTGATTGCGCCAGGGGGGGGGGAAAAACCCTTACCAGACACACACACACAACACACACACACACACACACACACCCCACACAAAAAGGGACGGGGACGGGGACAGACAAACTTTCGTTTTATTTTTTCCCCATTACCCATCACCCCCACCTTTTTCCCCTCCCCCCATCCCCCCTTCACCCCAAAACCCATCACCCCCCCCCCATTAAATCCCCCATCCCCCCACCCCAAATTAAACCCTCACCCCCCCCAAATTCCCACTCCCCCAATTCCCCATCACCCTAAATAAAGGGTTTTCCTCTTTTCTCGAAACCCCCTTTTTTTTAAAAATTTAAAAAACCCCCGGCTAATGGGCCCGGCCTAAAAAAAAAAAAAAAAAAAGTGAGAATAAATTCATAAGTGGGCTTATGCCCTTCCCCTGGTAAAACCCGGTTTCCAAAAAAAGTGCCATATGAGGTGATTGCCCCCACGGGTGGGGGAAAACCTATACCACACACACCCCCACACACGGGGGACAGACAGACAGACAGACGGGACAGACGGGCAGACAGCCCAGACGGGCCCACATTTTTTAGCTTATATTTTTTAAATTAAAAGGGGGGGGGAAAAATATGCCTCAAAAAAGAAAATGCCTAGGGCCCTAGGGGTTTAATAATTTTTATTATTTTTGTTTTATTTTTTGGGACATTTTTTATGTACCCTTATATTGCTCTCTTTTTCTCCCTCCAGTTTTGTTAGTTTTAGCCCAAGGTTTTTTTCTTAAACAGCTTTAACTTTTCCTATTTGGCACCCACTATTTGGGTTTTTCTTTTGTATATATGTGTATACAGAAATTATGTAGCAGTATGTGGCGTTAAGAATTTTTTCACGTGGTTTTTATGGGACGGAATATAATAACACAAATTAAATTTAAGTTTAAGCTTAGATACGAAATTCCCTTGCTTTAACACCCATCAGTGAACCCCAGAATGGGGCGTCGTCCCTCCCGGGCCCGGGGGGACGCCGGGGCCCAAAGGTAGGGGTTTTCCCGCACACCCCGAGTACTTCGCCCCTAAAGGGCGACGCTGGGGAAATTAAATTTAAATTTTTGGGGGGAATTTCCTGGGGGAGATGGGGAGGGGGTGGGTGAAGTTCCCAACGGGGGAAATTTGGGGGGAGTAAAGGGAGTGACGGAAAGTGCTGGGGGGCCCGGGAAGGGAGAGAGAAAGAGAAGGCAAAAAGGGAAGGAGGGGAGGAAGAGAGGGATGATCAGGGATATTGAGGAATGAATGGTAGGAACGGCAGAAGGGAGAAGGCAGAAAAGGAGGAAGTAAAGATAGAGGGAAGAAGAATTGCCTTTTGATATATATAAACCGAAGCAATAGTGAATGTGCGTATGTGTGTGTGTGTGTGTGCGTGTGGGTGTGGGGGGAATCCCTTCATTATGGATGCCTGCTTTTTTATAGTAAGTGTCTGAGTTCCCTTTCCTCCCTCCTTCTCCTTTCTTTCTCCTGTTTTGGAAGGGATAATAACACCTTTCTTGAATAGATGCTCTTCCCCCTCCAAGTAGCCCCACATCACCCCTCACCCACTCACCACCCTACACCTTGCTCACCCTCACCTCCCATCCCTATTCAATCCTAACCACAACACCCACACCCTTCCATTCCATCAAACGTACCCTCCTTCCTCCTATATGCGAAATTTATCTTACGAAGAGAGGCTGCGAGACTTTAATAAGTTTTCCTTAAAGAATCGTAGGATCCGTGGGGACTTGATAGAAACTTTAGATCCTTAAAGGATTTTATATAATTAATCAAGAGAACCTATTCGATCTTTCTCCTTAAATGACAACAAGAATCAGCGGTTTAAAACTGAATAGTCATCATCACAGATCTCCGAAAGAATTTTTTCAGTGTCAGAGTTGTTAATCGGTGGAACAAATTACCAGAAAATGTTGTCGAACCCAGCACAATAACTACATTTAAAAACAGTCTAGACGCGTACTGTAAAGTAAAAGGGTTTTGATGTTGCCCCACGAGTTATATTATTAATATGATGTCCCCCGGATTATTTAGGGTTAGTGGTAGTATTACTTAGCATACTTCATTCCTCTCATCCTTCATTCTGAAACTTCCATGTTACTATCTTCTTTAGGGGCATGGTATCCAGATTTTCACCTATCTAAAGAAAAAGAAAAACAGCAAAAAACGAGTATATTGCTACTCACTCTTAACTGCACTGGACATCAAAGTACCTCAAAACTTGGCTTTCAATACCTATACAGAGAAAATGAGCAATTTGAAAAATAATGATGTCGTTACTCTT
>JACEEZ010007294.1:19027-36527 GCA_016584305.1 Chionoecetes opilio | reverse complement strand
CTGCTCTTAGCACCCTCATGGACAACGTGACTCAGTGCTGTGCCTGCAAGCTGTGAAAAAGTGTTGTCGTTTCCCTTCAGTTTCTGGACCAGGCTCATCCCATCAATTATGGTAGCAGAGGGCTCGGGGATCACCTCTGCAGGAGAAACATTCCTCTCCAACTCCCTTGCTAGGGCAGCCTTGTTGGTCTTGTGGAGAGACCCATCACCGCTGGCAAGTGCCCATGGCAAAGGCCCCAGGGGATGAGCCAAGACATCACTCATTTTAAGCTTTCTGTTCTCAGCAACAAGGATCATCTGGCCAAATAGGTTCCTGTCAGCCTTCAAGATAGCCTCCTTGGCATGGCCTTGTGAGCGTGGCTTCATTCTGATGTTAGTGAACGTTCTCAGTTTCGTTTTCGTCATCGTGTCATGAAACTGTATAGTTGGCGTATCGGTCTCCAGGCGCTCTTCCTTGAAGGCTTGATATGCATCCTCTCCTATTCTGTAGGCCCCTAGAAGGTCTTTGGCAACTTCTGGTGGTGCTGTAGTCGCAGTTGACAAACTGACAAGATCTCCTTGCTCTGCGTTGAAGGGGTTCAACCAGCTGGTCTCCATCAGTTGAACTAAAGATTGGACATCGGCCTCATCTCTTCTAATCCTGGGCATCTGTAGGTCTGGGTGGCTGAAGTCAGTATACTTTTGGCCTACTACCATGGCCCTGAGCTGCCTCAAGTATCTGCTGCGATACTCCGATGTCAGGTAGTACCTGGCATCCGCCAGGTAGTACAGTACAGTACAGTAGTACAGTAGTATACAGGTAGTACCTGGCAACAAACAAACACATTTACATGGAAACCATTCTACATATCTTTGCTCCTTCCAATAATAAATTATCCCCAAAATATCACAAAAAATCACCAAATATGAAATAAACCCCTAAATATGGGGAAACTTGAAATATACATCGGAATAACTCTTGTAGAGAATCAAATTAGCTACAAGAGCTGTTAGAATATATTTTTCAATTTCTCCCATATTTAGGGATTTATTCCAGATTTATGGGAAAATACCCAAAATTATTTTTTTTTAGGGTAAATCCCAAAATATGAGGAAATTTGAAAAATACCTAGGAACAACTCTGGTAGAGAATCAAATTCTACATAGGTGTCCAAAGTTTCGCAACGATCGTGTGATTGATTTTAAAGAAAATGAGGAAAACCCCGAGCGTCACGCTGAAAATCTTTTTTTATGGGTAGCACCCCCATTGCATCAAAAAATCAGACTAAGCTACCAGTGCGGGAAGGCTATCATATCTTAATGTATTTACAGTCACTCTATAAACATTTTAGTACCATTCGTGTTTAGTCACCCCAGGTGGTACCGATATCTGGCCTGGCTCATGGACTAAATATAGATAAATACTTAGCACCAACTAACCAACTCGACTACTTCAGCCCTGCGTATTTTTTTCCTTTATATTTTTAGCTTAAGCTTTAGTTTAGCGTATGTCTATCCTTCAATCTTTCCTATCAAATTCCAAGACAGGTTTTCAATACTGTATGGTGGGGGTTTTTCTCACTTTTTCCTGCCGGCCTCGGCCGGAGGGAAAGGTGGGTGTGGAGGAGCCTTTAACTTTGTTATTCTTTTGCCTCAAACACAGTGAAACTATAGTGGTAGAAAGAAGTAACACCCGTAGCCTCGTTTGGCCCAGTAGGGCTGTTGCTGACTGTTCTTCCTTTGTATATTCCTTTTTAAATAAGTTGCAGCTGCGTCACAACACACATGTGTGTGTGTATTCATCTAGTTGTATTCATCTAGTTGTATTTTACAGGGCCAGAGCAATGCTCGTGTGGCCCCGTCTCCATATCAACATTTTTATCATTCATCCTTAGTGCTTTGTGCTGGCCGAAGCCAGCATCCCGGAGAGCAAGTCACAAACCCCGGCTAACACCCGGTACCCATTCACTGCTGGGTGGACAGGGGCTCGGGTATTAAGGAAACAACCCATCTGTTTCCGTTCCGCCCGGGGATCGAACCCGGGACTTCTCGGTTGTGAACCGAGCGTGCTTCCCCTACACCACGGAGTACCGTGTGTGTGTGTGTGTGTGTGTGTGTGTGTGTGTGTGTGTGTGTGTGTGTGTGTGTGTGTGTGTGTGTGTGTGTGTGTGTGTGTGTGTGTGTGTGTGTGTGTGTGTGTGTGTGTGTGTGTGTGTGTGTGTGTGTGTGTGTGTGTGTGTGTGTGTGTGTGTGTGTGTGTGTGTGTGTGTGTGTGTGTGTGTGTGTGTGCGCGCGCGCGCGCGTGTGTGTTTGCTTCGTGGACATTATAGCAGGTCGTATCAGGGGATGAGGACAGGAAAGTGGTCGGAAAGGAGTGTTGGGTCCTAACGTGAAAGGGGAGGAAGAACGTTTGAAGGAAGGGGGAAGAGGGAAGGGGAGAGGAAACAAGAATATGTGGTACAGGAAGCAAGAGGAAGAGGAGAATGAGGAGGAAAGCAGTGATGAAGAGAAGAGTATGTGAGGAAGGGAACGTATGAAATAGATAGTGATATATTGTGTTATGTGTGTATACATAGGAACACATAGGAAGAACATATACCAGGAGAACCTATTGGTCTATAACAAGGGTATCAGCTGAACTAAATACTACTGAATATTAACCACAAAGTTAAGAACAGTTAGAAATAGGCGGAATAGGGAGGAAGATAGAGGATTACATAGGAAGAACATATCCATGAGACCTATTAGTTATACCATAACCATGGTTAATCTTCTGAACAACATAATACAACTAACTTCAAACAATATGTAAAGAGAACAGTTGGAAATGATACCATGCCCCTAAAGAGATAGTAAACTGGACGTTTCAGATGAGGATGAGAGGAATGAGTATGCTAAGTAATACTACCACTAACACTAATAATCCGCGGACATCATATTATAATACTCGTGGGCAACATCAAAAACCTTTTACTTTTAGCAGTACGCGTCTAACTGTTTTTTAATGTAGTTATTGTGCTGGGTTCGCACATTTTCTGGTAATTGGTTTCCACCGATTACAACTCTGACACTGAAAACATCTTTCGGAGATCTGTGATTGGGAAAATAACTATTCAGTTTTAAAAAAAACCGCTGATTCTTGTTGTCATTTAGGCAAAGATCGAATAGGTTTCCTGATTAATTATATCAATCCTTTTAGGATCTAAAGTTTCTATCAGTCCCCACGGATCCTCGATTCTTTAGGAACTTATTAAAGTCTCGCAGCCTCTCTTCGTAGATAAATTTCGCATATAGGAGGGAAGAGGGTACGTTTTGATGGAATGGAAGGTGTGGGTGTTGTGGTTAGGATTGATAGGGGAATGGGAGGGTGAGGGGGAGCAAGTGTAGGGTGGTGGAGTTGGTGATGGGTGATGTGGGTCTACTTGAGGGGGAAGAGCTCTATTCAAGAAAGGTGTTATTATCCCTTCCCAAACCAGAAACGAAAGGAGAAGGAGAAGAGGAAAGGAACTCAGACACTTACTATAAAAAAGCGGCATCCATAATGAAAGGATTCCCCCCCCCACACGCACACACACACACACAACACACATACGCACATTCCTACTGCTTCGGTTTTTAGATATATTCAAAAGGCATTCTTCTCCCTCTTCTTTACTTCCTCCTCCTTTTTCTGCCTATCTCCCTTCTGCCGTTCCTACATTCATTCCTCATATCCCTGATCATCCCTCTCTTCCTCTCTCCTTCATTCTTGCTCTTCTCTTTCTCTCTCCGCTTCCTTGCCCTCATCACTTTCCGTCACTCCTTTCACTCCTCACTTTCCCTCGTTTGTAACTTCACCACACCCCCTCCCATCTCCCTCAGGAAGTTTTACACCAAATTTATTGAATTACACAGCGTCGCTTGAGGATCAGAGATACTCGTGATGCCTGCGGAACACCCATACATGTGCCTCGGCCGTCCCCAGGGCGGCAGGATGAGCGACGCCTTGATTCTGGGCTTCACTGATGATGTTTAAAGCAGGCATTACGTATCTAAGACTTAAGCTTGATTGAATTTGTGTTATTATATTCCGTCCGATAAAACCATCGTGAAGAGAATTCTAACGCACCAACATACATGCATACATAAGACTATGTACTACCATATTACACAAACGAACAACAACTAGATGGGGTGCCAAGTAGGAGTTTATGCTGTGAAGAAAACAACCTGGGACTAAAATTAACAAACTGGAGGGAGAAACAGAGGAGGCAATATATGCAGCATAATTGTCCAAACAATATAAACAAATATTAATAAGAATTAATGTAACCTCTAGGGCCCTAGGCAGTTAGCTTAAGAGGCAATTATGAGACTATATAAGTAAAACACTATAGAAGGTTGCTCAGGGAATTCAGTTTTTTCTAGCCAGAGCAATCGATCACAGTGGTGTTGTTGCCAGAAAATTGGTGGTGCCAACAGCAGAAACTTACGCACACACCCACCCACCCATACTCACCACACACATACACAACACACACACACATAACACCTGCATTCTGCAACCCAAGCGTTTTGACTTGAATTGGGAAGCGTGGATCCTTTACACGATGTGAAGTTACAATAGGAATAATATACAGCGCGGTAGTTAGTTCATACAAGGCTGGATGAAGACTTATTCAGATACCCTTGCTTTAAATCATACATATAATGGGTTATGTTTTTCACAGACCGTTTGGGAAATATTTAAGAAATGACCGGGAGGGGAGGGGGACGATGAAATACAAGTTGTGCTGTAAACAACCAGCCCCCCGCCACACCTACATAGGCCGGTTAAACTGGAGTATAAAATTATAAAAATTGATTTAAAGTTAAATGGAAACAAAAATGATCGCTCATATTCTTGTTGATAACGTATAATGTAATGCCTGGTAAAATGCGTTGGATATTCAACAGAAATTGCGGCAGCAAGAGAATTGGTACAAAATACGTACATGCCAGATGAAGAATTAGTCCAAGAGCTAGGCAGAAATATGACCGGGGGTTAATATTTACCACTGTATGTCACCAGTCTGAAGAGACAAAATACTAGGTCAATGTTTGATGACTCATCGGTGACATTAAAATTTTCCAGAAAGATAACAATAATTTATTTTCATGTAAGTATCAGTAAGTGTTTAATGTCCAAACCAAAAATCTTGATGAGAAGTTAACAGAAGCAAGTAAGAGTCAAGGCCGCAAAGAAGTAGAACGTGCATGAAGGAAGGCGCGAAAGCCTGGTCAATCCCAATGCAATACAGATTATCGGCGTATATAATGAGACATACAATAAAAATATATAATTGGATAATAACCCATGTGAATCAACATTAACCCCTTGGGCCCAGACGTATTTATATTGTAGTTGCATACACAATTAGCCAATTTTTTGTCAATATAAGAAATATTTTATAGACATGACCTGTTTAGTACCCTTTTGTCCACTAGCAAATTTGGTATATTAAGTAACCTTTCGTATTTTAAATGGCTAACAGCAATTTTAATAGCAAAGGAAGATCTATCCATGACCAGGCCAGATATCGGTACCACCTGGGTGACTAACACGAATGGTACTAAAATTTTGTTTATAGAGTGACTGAAAATACATTAAGATATGATAGCCTCCCCGCACTGGTAGCTTATCTGATTTTTTGATGCAATGGGGTGCTACCCAAAAAAAAAGATTTTCAGCGTGACGCTCGGGTTTTCCCTCATTTTCTTTAAATCAATCACACGATCGTTGCAAAACTTTGGACACCTATGTAGAATTTGATTCTCTACTAGAGTTGTTCCTAGTTATTTTTCAAATTTCCTCATATTTTGGGATTTACCCTAAAAAAAAATAATTTTGGGTATTTTCCCATAATCTGGAATAAATCCCTAATATGGAGAAATTAAAAAATATTTTCCCAACAGCTCTTGTAGCAAATTTTGGGATTATCTACAAGATTTATTCCGATGTATATTTCAAGTTTCCCTATTTAGGGGTTTTATTTCATATTTGGTGATTTTTTGTGATATTTTGGGGATAATTTATTATTGGAAGGAGCAAACATATGTAGAATGGTTTCCCATTAAATGTGTTTTTTTTGTTTTTTTCATGTAATGTTTAATGGTGATATTTTTTTTGCAGGTGTTTTGGCTTGACTGTCTGACGGCATGATGCAACCATCAGCGAGGAAGAGAGCAGGGATCGACTGTATCATCCACTGCTCTGATGATGACAGCGATGCTCTGGTGTCCCCACAGATTTGGACTCTGGAACACATTGCTCAGGCTGCAGAGAATCAGGCAGCATGATCCAGTCCTGGAAGCAGCCAAGGGCCTTGAAAAAGGGAGGAATACCACACATCATTATCACCGTAATGTCGTAGTCTCTTTAAAAATGAAGAAGTCACTGGATTCTACCCCTTGCCAAGGGTTCAAGATAGAATCAGCAAGCGTCGACCCCAGGAGGAGGGCATCAAGGGATGCCCCTAGTACTAGCAGGGTGTATGCCAAAGTATGTCTCTTCTGCGAAAGTCAAGCAAGTACATGAAAGCAGCAAAGAAAAGGGAGCCACTCATCCAGTGTGTTGAGCTACGAGCAGATGAGAAGATCCGCAGAGCAGCAACAAGGAAACTCAACCAGAGAATCCTTTTTTACTTAGCAGAGACCTTGTTGCTGCAGAGGGTCACTACCACAATCGTGCTACAAACTCTTCACAAAAGATGATTCCCCAGCGGCCGCCAGGTCTGGTGCAGGTGAAAATCAGAAGAAAGCGAGGGAGCACGCTACGAAGAGGCTGGGGATAGAAGCCCTCGGGGAACTCTTTTTGTATATAAGGACTGAATTATTCCCCAACCCAGGGGTACTGCCTATGAAAAACCCTCACATCTGGGCTTGAGAGATCCATGATGTCCCGTGGTATTACCCAAACTGAACCAGCGACAAAGAAACATTTTTCGCCGAAAGATTGAAACCGAGTTTGGGAATCACTACGCTTTGCCCCAGTGAGAAGGAAAGCTTCTAATCTATCCACGCAGCCTCTCAATGGACGCCTTGCCCGAAAAGCACAAAAAATGACAAAAGATCTGCAAGAAGCAAGAGCAGCTAACTCTGAAGATATCTTAACCAAAGCGGAATGCAGCTGGGGAAATTTAGATCATAAGCAAGATGTGAGTCAGCCAGGGCCCCTCCCGATACAGATCAGAATGTTATTCCTGCAGCAGCCCACAAAATTCCTGCACACCCTGCTGACAGGAGAGTGTGGTGTCAAACTCCCTCTGAAAGAGCTAAACGTCTTGCCACATCCTTCGCAGTGATTTGGGTCTTTGCTGTTACCAGTGGCAAGACAACCCACCCAAGCACGTACTGCTGCCCAAATGCTGTAAAGTGTTTGACAGGAAACACAGAACTGATCCGAACTCTGAATCGTCTTGGCCACTGTGTGTCCTACTCAATGTTTGGGGAGATCGATACAGCCCTTTGTATCCAAAGCTGGAATGTTCAAGGATGACATTCCACTGCCAGCAAACATCTACCCTGGTGTTTCAAAACCCGGGCCGGGGATAACATCGACCGACTTGAAGAGACACTAATGGAGCAGTTACTTCTCACAGAGTCATGGCATTGCTGCCCCAGTTCCAGGTTGCAGCTCTGTGCCAGAGAAGGTCCTCCCAGAGATTACCAGTCCAAGATAAAGCATCACTCTGACCGCATCAATTCTGCCAATATACATGTTGGGCGGCGGGCAGGGCCACCCAGGATTGAGACTGCGTATGTCGAAAACTACCAAGAGGTCCAGGATTCAAAGACCAAGAACCATATCTGGCTTCTTACTCGAATGTCAGCCCATGAAACCAGTCCATCGCATTGGACGGGGTTCACATAAAATCCGCAGAGACATTGCAGGGGTCCGGGACACTGTAAGCTACCTGCCCCTATCAATGCTCCCGCAACGAAATGTCCCCCGTTAATAAAGTCTTGGAGCAAACGCATGCCATCATGCAGTCCTTACAGCTTAAAAAGATTGTGTGCGTGTTTGATCAAGCACTCTATCCCAAAGCTGCCGAGGTTCTTTTGGAAACAAGAGAAGTTCAAGAACATTATCATCAGGATGGCGTCTTCCCAAACACAATCTGCAATCTCCTCTCCACCATAGGGAAGAGGTTTCAGGATGCGGTCTAGAGATCTGGGGTGTGGAATCAGGTGTCATCGCAGAAGGTCAGTGTCAGGGTGATGGACGGCCGGAGGTACAACAGAGCAGTGAGACTGCACAAGCTCGTGTATGAAGCACTGATGAGGGTTGCATGGAAAGGCTTCCTTTCCCTGGCTAGAAGAAAACCTTCAAAGGGGCATACACCACTGGATGGGAAAACTGAAGAACATCAACAGCTTCCACAGCAATGTGTCTCAGGACCTTTCAAGAGCTGATGGGGAGTGAATCATGCACACATATCCGAAGCTTCTTCCAAGTTTATCTTGGACCCTAAGAGATGAACACAACCTCTCAGCATTCTGGATGTCATACCTGGACATGGTTGAGATCATGCTGGACCTGGTTCGAGCCTCCAGAGAAGGCAACTGGATGCTTCACCTAGGAGCAATCCGACAGATATACCGTGGTGTTTTGCCTATGACAAGGTGAACTATGCCCGATTCCTGACCTACTACTATGCCCTGATGTCTCGACTGCCCATTGAATACCAGAGGTCCATGAAAACCTTCATGCAAGGTGCTTTTCGGTCCAGATCGGTAGCAAAAATCCCTTTGGACGGATTCCTGTGGACCAGACCTCGAAGACGATCACAAGACACCCAGACACCAGGGGGCACAAAAGGCTTCAGCCTGAAAGGTGGAGCTGTCGCCAGGTACTACCTGACATCGGAGTATCGCAGCAGATACTTGAGGCAGCTCAGGGCCCCTGGTAGTAGGCCAAAAGTATACTGACTTCAGCCACCCAGACCTACAGATTTCCCAGGAAATTTGAAGAGATGAGGCCGATGTTCAATCTTTAGTTTTAACTGATGGAGACCAGCTGGTTGAACCCCTTCAAAGCAGAGCAAGGAGATCTTGTCAGTTTGTCAACTGCGACTACGCACCACCAGAAGTTGCCAAGACCTTCTAGGGGCCTACAGAAAAGGAGAGGATGCATATCAAGCCTTCAAGGAAGAGCGCCCGGAGACCGATACGCCAACTATACAGTTTCATGACACGATGACGAAGACGAAAATGAGAACGTTCCTAACATCAGAATGAGCCACGCTCACCCAAAGGGCCATGCCAAGGGCTATCTTGAAGGCTGACAGGAACCTTTTGGCCAGATGATCCTTGTTGCTGGGGAAAAGAAAAACTCAAAAAGAGTGATGTCTTGGCTCATCCCCTGGGGCCTTTGCCATGGGCACTTGCCACGGTGATGGGTCTCTCCGCAAGACCAACAAGGCTGCCCTATCAAGGGAGTTGGAGAGGAATGTTTCTCCTGCAGAGGTGATCCCCGAGCCCTCTGCTACCATAATTGATGGGATGAGCCTGGTCCCAAACTGAAGGGAAACGACAACACTTTTTCACAGCTTGCAGGCACAGCACTGATCACGTTGTCCATGAGGGTGCTAAGAGCAGGCGCATTGATGTTGTGTTTGACGTCTACAAAGGGGACATCCATCAAAGATGCAGAACGAGCCAACAGAATTTTCAGGCACAGGGGTCCATTTCAAGAACATTCAACCTGGGCACAACATCCAGCAGTGGAGAAAGTTACTCGGGATTCCTCCAACAAGGGAAGTCTCATCAAATTCCTGGGAGAAGAATGGAAAAAACCACAGCACAGGAGAAGCTCGAGGGCAAGGAGCTGTAGTCACATGTGGGAGCTCTGCTTCAAGATCACCAAAGAGCAGTGGGGAAAAGGCTCCTGAGCTTAAGTCAAGTCAGAAGAAGCAGACACACGCCTCCTTCTCCATGCACTTCATGCAGCAAAAATCTGGTACAGTCTGTCATCATCACTGCAGAGGATACAGACGTCATGGTCCTGTGTCTGGGCATGTGCCACAAGATCCCATCCCACCTGTTTCCAGTGCGGGACGAAGAACCGGACAAGATTCCTGGATATCACCACACTGAGCCGTACACTGGGAGGCAGCGTGTGTGATTCATTGATTGGTATGCATGCCTTTACAGGCTGTGATACCGTCAGTGCTTCGCTGGCCGGGGGAAGATGACGACACTCAAGCAGGTGAAGATGGGCAAGACATACCAGGATGCTTTCCACGAAATTGGGCGCTTCATGGGAAGTGTTCTCCTGAACTCTTTGAGAAGCTACAGGAAATCACCTGCCACATGTACCTGCCATCTACCCCACAAATGAGGGGAAAAAGCTTCGGTATGAGCTGTTTTTGTGCGAACGTGGAGAGGTGGAGTTAAGTCAACTCCCTCCTTGTGAGGACTGCCTCTTCATGCATGCACTACGTGCAAACTACCAGGCTGCGATCTGGAGGAGAGTCTGCAGAGCCAGCCATTTGTTGCGAACCCAACAGACTGCGGCTTGATGACAGATGAGGACGGCAAGCTTGCTGTCAACTGGATGCGAGGCTCACCAGCACCAGATGCTGTTATGCACTACTGTCCTGCAAGTGTGTGCGGTCATGCGAACTCCCTAAGTGCACTTGCCTCAGCAATGGCCTGAAGTGTACGGACATGTGCAGGTTACAGACATGCCAGAACAAGGCTAAATTGAAGAAGAGCCGTAGCACAAAAGTCAGATTCCGAGTCTGACGTAAAATGATATTGAGGAGGATTAATTGGGCCTAATAGTAAGTAAAAAGCCCATGGCATGCTTAGTGTTGTATTTACAGGACTTGTATTAAATGTGACAATTACTATATTCATTTTAGTGACATTTAGGCATTCCTGTCCCCAATTTGACATTTTAAAATTTTTTTGAATTTTCGGTAGGGTGTGTCTATTCAAGAAGTGATAACGACCATTAAGCTACCAGTGTGGCAAAGGGGTATCATATCAAAACATAAACTAAGACATGTAGCAGCTAAAACACCTAAGAGAATTAGTCACCCCGGGTGGTACCGATATCCCAAAATTCGGGGGCTTGGCTCATGGACTAATCTGGCGTGAAGGGGTTAAGAGAGCCAACAAGATAATACAAGAAAATTAGTTGTAGAATGCAAGGACATTCGGTTTTCCAAATAAGCAACTGATCATAGGGATCCATTATGAAAATTTAAACAAGTCAGTCAAATCAGTATGATCCCAAATTTCAAATATTTAACTTTAGAAAAACATAAAACTGACAAAAAAACCCATAAAACTTCCATGGTGGGATCGAACGCGTGGACGCTGCATGGGGGTCCACGCTTCTACCAACTGGCTACTTTGATGGGCAGGTTTAACGTAAGAAAAACACATGTGCGTCACGGAATCACGAGAAACACGAAGAACTACCTTGACGGATGAGACGCAAGCAAGGGAGGTACATGGCGGATTGCATATTTTAGTGAACCAATACGTGCAGACTCAGTTCAGATGAGTTTTCATCACTTACACTTATTAACCACCTTTACGCGCAAAAATCCGGAAAAAAAATAATTAAAAGAAAAATGTCTCAGTTTTTTTTGTAATCTTGCTTTTAACGACAATAAATTTCACACCAGATGTAGTGCAACAGAGAGAGGGAGGACGGCAACATGCGGGCGAGGCAAGGGAGGTGTGGCGGCAGGGACAGGCCAACCACCACACAATGCAACAATCGCGTCACCTCACCTTAGCCTCCAGCAGCGTCCTTACCTCGTCCACCAGTCGGTCACACAGTCTTGTAACCACACTTTTACGCCTCACTGCCGCGCCCCCACACTCACTATGCCTCACCGGCCGCATATGAATCGGAAATGCGTCGATGTATAAATTATAAAATGAACTTAGCACAAGGCGACGGCATGGCTGTTTGGTGATTGGTGGTGACGTCACTGGAGTCGAGGAGAGCTACGGTGTGTCATTGGCTAAAAACGTCTCGAACCAATGGTTTGAGCGATTTGGTGTTTCAGTGGGATTTACGAAGCGATGAAGGTAAGTAAGTACGTTCCCATATGAACAAGTTAACAATTAAAATATTTATTCTTAAGCGAAATACATGTTTCTCATCGCTGCAACAGTTCCATGAAATCAAACAAAGAGTAGATCTTACACTAGAACGATATGAAGCAGAAGTTTCGAAGACGATTACTTTAAATGAGTAAAAGTTNGCATGGGAAAAATGTTACGGTAATAGAAGGGTGAGAAACAACGAAAAATAAGGTTTCGGATACCAAATCTGGACGTGATAGAGAAATTTAGATATCAGACCTGACATCAGCATCAGCAATTTAGTAGGAATCAGTAGTTCACGTGTCTGTAACAAAGAAAATGTTGAAATTTGTTGCTTAGTGTTACCAGAGACCAATCCTGGGGGTGCCAAAAGAGGAATGACCCCCCAGAAAAGGGGTGAGGGGTCTGAAAATTGGGACCCCATCTTTTTCTGTTAATCTGATACCTATAGAAGCCAGAACTGCAAAAAAATCAATTTTAGCACAAAAATCCTACGGGAATACATGGCATACCACACTATTATAGGGTGTTATATGCTGGTGATAAGAAATGTTGTGTTGTGTGTTGGTTAGGGGCGGGCGGCGGGCGGCGGGCGGCAGGTGCTCCGCCCGCACTAAAATGTTGTACTATTATACGGTATTATCATACTACCAGATGATATTTAGGACAGCTGAACATACCATCATCTTCACGAGACTTTAGTGCATATCATGAATGCATAAAAATTGCAGTAAACTATACCTATAATAAGATAATGAGAGCAAAATGAAATCGTGTATAAACTTTTTTTTCACCTTTTTTTATTCATCTTCTCCTTATTCCTGGAATGTTGCTTGCATTAAATTTTCACTCACTGTCCCGGAATCGGCACACCTTAACGATTATCATGGTGTATGGCACGTCCTAATGCAAAAATATATAAGTGGTCAAAACCTGCGTTGAACGTCAAACTTGTGATGAAACAGCTTTTGGCGGGGGAGAGCGGTGTATCCTTGCCATAAGTGCTTGGTTAGGGAGGGAGGGACAACATTCCTTGCTTCAGCAGAGACTTGTTCAAGCTTGTGTATTGTGTCGAAGCTGCCCTAAGCACGCGCTCAGATAGGCAACGTGATTGGCATGTAGGATTCTGGACCACGCCCACGACATAGCGCTTTGGAGGTGTAACGGCAGTGCAAAAGCGCCTGAACTTCGAACTGTTACATGGGCTTTAGTCCCGGGTGCCTTAGCTCGCGGCCGTTACAAAAGCGCCTGAAGACGGGTAAGGCGCTCTTTTCGCCTTACCTCTATGGCACTTCTCAGCATCTCTCCCCTGAACTCTAATGTCCGCAGCGCATTCACATAATATTATATCGGCCTTAGTGTAAATTACAGATGAGAGAGGATGAGAGAGAGATGATAGAGCGAGAGAGAGAGAGAGAGAGAGAGAGGAGGAGAGAGAGGAGAGAGAGGAGAGAGAGGGAGGGAAGAGAGGGAGGAGTAGAGAGAGCAGAGCGTGAGGGACGGAAAATGAAGGAGGTGAAGCGGAGGGCGTGGGAGAGGCAGTGAGTAGTGGGAGAGGAGATGTTAACAGAGTTGGAACCAGCAGTCGCCGCTTACCGGAGTCCTGTGGGCACATTCACAACGACGCTAACGCCCATGCTTAAACAACCTACCGTAAACGACATCATCAGCGGTTTTGGCATTTACCAGGGGAGATTGATGACGTCAGAGTTGATTTGTTAACACACTAACAATACGGCGACTGGCCTTATAGGGGTGATGTTTAAAGGAAGATTACGTACATAAACATCCTCATAAAATTGAGATATATGATGTCTTTCTGGACTCAAGATAATACTGAACAGGGCAAAGGTATACAAACGAAATTAGGCATATAACAAACCAGGACGTTTGTGGTTATTTTGTTTTGCGGTGATGGGGAAAGCAAAGAGTGGTGAGCGGCGGCTAATCGTCAACCGGCCCGGGTAGCGACAGCGATGCCCAGACACCACCACGCAACGGCTCCGCGGCAGAATGAAGGTATGGTAAACTAAACTACGAAAAACCCCGAACTAAATGGCACACCATCTTTTTTATTACTCTTTACTGTCTTTCTTTATAGGGACTGGCAAAAACCCTAAGCGGGCTTTGTGTTACCTTTTTGTTGTGCCCTTTGCCAGCCTTTATGATGTTAAAAAAAAAAGAAAAAAAAAAAAAAAATAAAAAACTTCTTCGATTAAAACCCGAGGCCCTTGTCCACCCAGCAGTGACATGGGTACCGGGTTTTAGACGGGTGTTTGATGACCGATTCCTGCGGGTGGGTGGCCTTCGGACAAACCTAATAGGAGGAAAGATAATCTACGAAAAGCGATTCTATTACCGGCAAGAGGTCACAAGAGGAAGAAGAAGGACGCCTATTACTCGGCAGGACGGAAGGTAATAATGAATAGCTAGAATACAAGGAAGTACTAGCCACCGGGGTCCTTTACCCGCGTGTATTGGAGGTTAGAAACAAAGTGTTGAAGCGACGGAAGTGACACAGGGGATGAAGGAATGATAGAATAAGCTTAGAGAATATAAACTAAGTAGAGAACGACCTTGAAAAAATGTAGGCCGCGGCGCTGCCTTGTGATTGGCTGGCCACGTTTGTTTGTCAATTTATAGTTTTCCACCCAACCCACGATTTGCTGATGCGCCTTTATGTTTTCTGGTGTTTGTTTTTATGTGTTTTGAAGACTCTGCTAACCGTTTCGTCGCTTTTTTTTTATTTCTTTTTTTGCACAAATGACAAAAAAAATAAATATACCAAAAAAATGAACCGTTAAAAACCTAACCTAACCTTTACCTTACCTAAACGTAACCCATACCTAACCTAACCCTAACCTTTACCTTACTAACGTAGCCTTACCTCTACCTAACCGAACGATACCTAACTTTACCAAAACCAAAAACAAAAACAACAAAAATTACCTTTACTACCTAAAAAAAAAACAAAAAAAAAAAAAATTGCGACAAAAAAAAGCGCATCAGAAAATGGTTGGTTGTGTGTGAAACTATAAATATCCGTTTGTTTTTACACAATTTGATTCGCTGGCGAGGCTGGACGTCATTCAGCTCAGCCACTCAGCTATCAGCGACCCAGTGTACCACCACGGCCATGTCTCGTATGTGAATACCACTAAACGCCGGGGTGTAGAACTAGAAGGAGAGTTAGGTTAAGCTAACCACCGTGGCCTTAACCTCTCTGAACTGTCTGCCCTGGGCTGGGGATAACACGTCAACCCCCATGGCTGCGGGTTTAGGGCAGCCCCCCGCAGGGACCATTCTTCCCTTACCTCCCCCCCACACGGAGGATGGGAGTGTATGAATCCAGTCCAAGACACTCATAAGAAACATAGTACATAAGAAAATAAGAAAGTTTACAAAGGGGGCGTAAGACATACACGAGGTATATAGTAGTTCCTCGTCTGCCTCAGACTACTCGTCAGGATGAAAACGCCACCCAGTCCTTCGTGGTCGAAACGCCAGCGCACGGCTCACACCTCCTCTCGTCCGGCGTCGCATAAAAAAGGTACCACCTCGAAAATAAGTAGCAACCTTATCCTTGTTACCATTTCTAGCTTGTTATTGTGCATGCAGGTACACGGATCTACCCATGTAAGATACAACATAAATGTATCACAACAAATGGGGATGTCACAACATAATTGGAAAACAGCGATTAACATATGCCTAACAAACCTCTACACCCCGCGCATGTCCTTACCTATTTCCCACAAAAGACTCTTCTTTAAAGTGATGAAACCAACCAGGGGAAGTGTGTGGTGCTGTGGTTGCTGGAGCGGTTGAATGGAGGAGACAGGAGGAAAAGAGAGATAAACTAGACATACATGTCGTTGGGGGGTGGGAGGAGAGAGAGAGATAGGAGAGAGAGGGAGGGAAGAGACGAGAGGAGAAGAGAGAGAGACGAATGAGAGAGAGAGGAGCGGAGTTGGATGAGATGAGAGCGAGAGAGAGAGAGGAGAGAGAGAGACTCAAATAATATGCTAATAATGGTTAAAAAGAGGAAATATTTTAATGGTTAAATATAAAATAATCTGGGATTGTTTGTGCAGACAGTGTAACTCAAAAATCCGTATATAATCCGCATCCGCAAATATTGAAAATAAATATCTGCATCCATAATCCACATCCGTATCCGCAAATATGAAAATAATATCCGCATCTGCAAATTTAAAGAACTATCGACAGCCGGTCCACCTCTAGGTGTGTGTGTGTGTGTGTGTGTGTGTGTGTGTGGTGTGTTTTGTGTGTGTGTGTGTGTTTTGTGTGTGTGTGTGTGTGTGTGTGTGTATGAATGTATGTATGAATGTATGTTCCTTCACCCATGGTCTTGTCCACGCCCAGCTGGCTCGCGATCGCCAGTTTCACCCTCCCCGGGGGCGAAAACTTTTGGGAAGGGCCCCCCCCCCTATTAAAAAACCGATCTTGGGGTAATGCTCCCCTGCAGGACCCTTTTATAGTACCAACAACACCCCCCATCCTTTTATTTCCGCTCCTTTTTTGCGGGCGACAAGTAACCGACCCGAATGCTTAGTGGAAGAATCTCCGGAATGAGCGAGGCCGGAGATCGAAAAGCGGACCACAGAATGGTGCCGGGAGCCCTAAACAATCGAAATGTCCAGGGCGGTTGGAAGTACGTGTGTGTTGCGTTTCGTGGTGCGTGGCGTGCGTGCGGCGTGCGTGCGTGCGTGCGTGCGTGCGTGCGTGCGTGCGTGCGTGCGTGCGTGCGTGCGTGTGATAAGAGATATAAAAGGAAAAAGAAAGGCGTCTCCCATCCTCCCTTCATCAGACTTTCATCAACGCGGCAGAAAATCATGATAATAAAAGAGTCACGACCAGGTGCGACGGGGGGGGGAGAGAGAGAGAGAGGGGGAGAGAGGGGGTGGGGGGAAAAGAGAGAGAGAAGAGGGGAAAGAGAGAAGAAAAAAAGAGAAAAGAGAGAGAAAGAGAGACAGACAAAAAAAGACGAGAGAGAGAGAGAGAAGAGGAGGAGGAGAGAGCACGAGAGAGAGAGAGAGAGAGAGAGAGAGAGAGAGAGAGAGAGAGAGAGAGAGAGATGGTACAATGTGAAAGTTACGAGTAGCAGAGACAGAATAGACTGCATTCAATAGAGGATGAAAATGTCAACATTGGGTTTCAAGAGTTGAATGTATTACAACCACTCGTATTGCCTTTACATTTTATTATAAGTACATTAGTTTAATATTTACATACATATATGAGGAGAGAGGGAGGGAAGGAGAGGGAGAGAGGGAGTGGGAAAAAGGGAGGAAGGAGGAGAATAAACTAAATTTCCGATCTGCTACGTCATCCAATACAACGAATTAATAACACACACACCACACCACACAACACACACACCACACACACACACACACCACACAACAAAA
>JACEEZ010007294.1:0-17602 GCA_016584305.1 Chionoecetes opilio | reverse complement strand
GTTTTTTCGTAAAACAAACGTAAGGAACTAATGGGAGGAATAAAAATATATCTAATAATGTTTTCTTTAATTTTCGGAGGGAAAAGTATCGTGAACTAGACTCGCCTCATGTCTCAACGATTATGAACGCACTTTTACATTTCCTTAACAATAAAAATATATTTTTCTCACTCATCAAAGTTTTTCAGACCGACATGCATCATCACACCAACTACTCATGAATAACTACATAAGCATCATCTGCACCTCATGGGAACTCATCACAACTACTCATGAATAACTACATAAGCACCATCTGCACCTCATGGGACCTCATCACAACTACTCATGAACTATCTGACGTGTTCAAGAGTAAACGCGACAAAATGTACCAGAAAACGGGAATATGCGAACCGGCTGCATATTGCCAAAGTCTATTGCTATACGGGATCAGGGGAAACTAAAAACCAATCAGCGCGCGGTGAGGGCGGGGATGTGGGAGGGGCTTATTCTCAGACGTCCACACACAATATTTACGGGTAACTTGCTACTTTTGTGGGCAGATATTGTGCGTGACTTTATTTAAATAATATATTTGTAGAGAGAGAAGAGAGAAAAAAAAAAAGAGAGAGAGAGAAGAGAGGAGAGAGAGAGAGAGGGGAGAGAGGAGAGGAGAGAGAGGAGAGGAGAGAGGAGGGAGGAGAGAGAGGAGAGAGAGAGAGAGAGAGAGAGAGAGAGAGAGAGAGAGAGAGAGAGAGAGAGAGAGAGAGAGACGAAAAGAAGGAGAGAGAGAGAGAGAGAGAGAGAGAGAGAAAGAAGAGAGAGAGAGAGAGAGAAAAGAGAGAGAGTTATGTCAATTATGTAGTAGGTTTCAGTGTGCGTGTGTGTATGTGGACGTGTGTAAGTGAGTGTGTGTGAATAGAATAGAATAGTATAGAATAAAATTTTATTATTCCCTCAGACTTTATAAATAAAGTATGGAGCAACAGCTCCTATAAGATACAATAATTTGGCGGGGACATTTCAAACGATACCAATAAGATAAGTTGCATACATGCACATACAGATAAGTACTACGAAAAACTAAAAGTTAGGAGAAATCCAATTGTCAATTTCCAAAACTAAGTGAACATAGAAAAATATAAATAAAGAAAAACTAATAATCAGATATACTGTTAGCTTATCTAAACATGCTCACAATTGATTGATGAATAATGACAATTTCTTCAAAACATTCACACTGGTACTTTGCATTAACGCAACATACTTAAAATGCTTTGGGCCCAAAATTGTGTAGTATTTCTGGATATACATACCCCGCAGCCTTACAATTTCCTCGTTAGTACATTCGAATAGGACATAAAATTTAATTTCTCCTACAAATAGCAATACACTTGCTACAAAGACGATTTTCTCTGTTACACCTGTGTATCTACCAACATTTTTGGGTAGTCTATTTTTGCTTGTTCTGAACTAGTTACCTGGATGCGAATACTTTTCGGTAGTTTGACGAGGAAACACCTCCATACCATAAACTGCTTAAATATATTGTAGTTACTGCATAACGATTTTGTTGATAAATTATGATGCCAGGTAGTAACCCAAATGATCCTTTAATCTCCCTTCAACTGCTTTCTTAAACCATGTAGTGTTGGGCACATTTTGTGAATAACACATCCCTGACATACCACACTCATTACAATATTCTTAATGCAGGCAACCCATGGAGAAGTGTAAAACCCTAAACATCTCCAAAGCAACAAACATTGATACATTATATAGCATAATTTAGTGTTTTTACCTGAAATTAGCCGGAGACCAGTAACCTAACTTCTGCACTTTATATGAATTTCCAGTGGGTACACCCCCAAGTTCACCATATACCATATCTTTGCTAGCGTTTTATGAAAACACAACATCTGTTTTAAGAATTTTAAGTGTAATATCTCTAGCTCTCTAATCCTATAGTCTCCCCAAATCTCAGCTGCATGGGTCAGTATGTAACACCATGGTATTAAATATTCCAACTGCATATCAACTGGCAAGTCAAACTTTCTAATTTCCCTATTAGTGAATAGATTGCTCTTGTGCTGTTCTTTCAAATCTAGCTTCCTTTAGGGAAAACCTGCCATTGTAATTAAATAATACACCAAGATACTTTTAATCTTCTACCACACTCATTTTTTCATAACCAAATTCAAATTTATAATTACTTAGACGATTTTTTCCCCCTACTGACACCACTATTTTGTTTGTTAAAATAATTTTTAATTTCCACTCATTACAGTAAGTATGCAATGCTATCAGAGCCTGCTTCTTTCCCTTTCCTCACTGTCACACAATATAATTGTATCATCTGCGTACATTAGAACAAAAATTTTCAAATAGGAGTTTTATCAAATCATGCCCAAAAATCTAGAAAATTGCAGTTACATTCAAGAAATTTTACTTTCAATATCATTAATGTTAAAAAAGCGAAAAGCAGGGGCGAAAAAATTTCCCCTTGCCTTACTCCCATGTTGCATACAAATGTATCAGACATCTTTTGGTTTAACATACACAAGACATGATGTTACTATACATATTTCTGATACATTAAGTATTTTCCCATCACTTTCTCCCTCACTAGCTTGTCCCACAAACCCCCCACGCCACACCATATCAAAAGGCTTTCTTGTAGTCTACGAATAAAAAAAAGCTTCTTTTTTTCTCCAGTTGAAAAAAAATCAATTACGCATTTAAGAAAAAAACATATGGTCAAAAGTAGAGAAACTCATGCCTAAAACCAGCTTGTTTTTCATTAATAATATTGCTAGTATCAGAATATTTAGTTAGTCTATCATTGAGTATAGAGGTGAAAAGTTTACCCAGGCAGCTAAGCAGGGTGATGCCCCGGTAATTATTGGCGTCTTAAAATGTCTCCTTTGTTCTTATAGAGTGGCAACTACAACCAGCCAGCCACTCAGATGGCATGATACCACATCAAGTTCTTATTAAATAGCTTGACATATAGAGGGAACAGAATGTCCCTGAGTACTTTAATATATTCATTTAATATCATGTCAGTTGCTGGGGCTTTATCTTTCTTTAGTTTCTTAATGTTTCTCTTCACCTCTTCCTCAGTTATGAGGTCATTAAAGTATTGGTAAGGGGTCAGTGTTGTTATCATAATCTGTGATTGTGTTATTGCGATGTTAGAATTACTGTCATCACTGGCAAGCTGTTTAAAATGCTCATAAAAATTGTTTAGTGTAATGGGAATCTTACTGTTTTTTTTTTTAACCATTAGGATTTTCCAGAATGCTTTAGGGTCACAGCTTCTGTTTTTTAAGTTCCTTTATTAAGTTTGTCCTTTCTTTAGATTTTACTCATTTCAATTCACCTTTGTATCTTTTGCTTTTCTCAATCATAGTTTTAAAAATTTACCCTTTTCCCTATGAAAATTTGTACTTATGCCGGGCTTTGTGATATTCTTTTCTTACTTTCCAACACTGATTCATAGCCCTCTAAGGTGGCATTATACTCTTTTTTAGATATGTTTTCCTCTTATATTGTGGAAAAGTTGTAAGTGCAGGCTCAATCAAAATTTGCTTTAGTTCCTGATAATATCATCAACAGAAATTCATCTATATTTGCTATTATCCATTTACCTTGCCTACATCAATGTTCCTTTCATACACACTCATTTTCTCAGCTTTCCATTTTCCTGGTTTCACACTTGCCTGGCTTTCCTCTTGAGCATCATTTGTATTACAGTGGCTACATTACCTGTACTATTGAATTTCAGTTGTGCATGTAGCCCACAGTGTACATCAGAGAATAATGCATCATAATCAAAATATTCTAAAACTGCAACACACTGCATAAAATAATGGGGAACCCAGAAAATAATCTATAGTGTATCATGTGTTGTTGTAAATTTTCCCCCAGCACAGTCCTTCACCTAATCTACCATTAAATATAAATACTTGGACTATTTTACAAACCTCCACCAATTTTTGCCATAAGAATTCCTGTCTGGGGTTTGGGTCCTGGGGTTAGTTCTGTCCACAGCTATGCCAAGATCAGTTAGACTTGTGTAGGGAACACCAACAGGGCACATGATCATCACCACTAACAGAAAAAATTTTGGAACATCCCGGCATAGTTAGAGTTTTGAGCATTAAAATTACCACAAAAATATATGTGCATAAACATTGTTTGTGTAAGTTAGAAAAAATCATCTAGTTTATCAAAATGTTGTACTTTGCCATACCTTGAGTGTGAGGGAGGGATGTAAACACTGCTGACACCAAGTCCTGATCTAAACTTACACTCCTCCTCTCTATTATAATTGATAGTAAAGATTCATAGTTATTTCTTATCAGTCTCCACTTGAAGCAAACATCCTTTTTAATAGCAATAAGGATACCACCAGACTTGAATCTACTTAATTGCATCTGTTCTAAAGACAATGTCAAAACCCAAAATTTTCCATGCTCTTCCTTCACATATTCAGTCAAACATCATCGCCATTTTGTTTCACAAAAACAAAGAAAAATCATAGCTTTTTAAGTGGTTTAACAAAATCTACTGATAAAAGCTTTGACTTGATACCACACACATTGAGAGATAGAACATCAATAAACAGTTTGGGGGGATATATATGGCCCCAAGGTTAATATTGTATTGTGGTTTTTACATAGCACAGGGTTAGTATTGTTCAGTGTGAGTTCATTGTGATGTTGTATACCCGACCGAAGGGGTTTGTATTGTTCAGTGTGAGTGTATTGTGTTGGGGTATACATGGTCCAGGGTAAATATTTTTCACTGTGAGTGTAATATTGTTCATAGAAATGTGCTGTGCTCCAGCACAATCCTAGAACCTGATCAAATAGTCCAGTTTAAGTTTTTTCCAATCAGGAGAAGTAATACCTACTTTTTGTAGATCATCAGGATTTTTTATGACCACAGGCCTGCCACCACTAGTGAGCCCGGCCAGTATACTTCCCTCCCTTGTGGACACATTTTTCACTGCTTCTGTTCTTTAACCAGACTCAACATTTTGGCCCTTAGGGAGGTTAAGTCGTCATTTATGTACACCTTCCTTTGCCTGTCTTTGAGCTTTTCTTGTTACTCATTATTTCATTTTTTTCTTTCTATGACAGAATCTCACAATCACTGGCTACCTCCTTCTCTAGGCTTCCCCAACCGATGTGTAAAATGATTTCATCTGGTTTAAGTTTCACACCGATGTTGTCAGCAAGTCAATGATCTTTGGGTTCCAGCACTTCCTCAGGACTCGTCCTCGTCCTCTACGAGCCCAGATATGGTAAGTTGTCCCTCCGAGAGTATACTCTAGCTTGTCATTTCGTACTTTTTCAGAAGACAGTACCCTTTCATTTCGTAGCCCTGCTTTCCATCTTGTCAGTAAAGTCTTGGGAGAGCAGTGGTTACAGCTGTAGACACAGCTACTTGATATTATGTTTGCCAGGCTGGGCAGAATCACAGCAGCTACCCCCTTGGCTGTTTTGTTTGAGCTGCTCCTGCTCTCCCTTCCTTCAATATTTCTGGATATATTCGCGAGCTCCTCCCCTACCTTCGACCTTCACTAATTCTTCCATGTCTGAACCCCACAGTGTGTGCCATAATCATAAACTGTGACGTGAGCTGAACTACTTGTTTACTCCCGGAGTCTGAACCAGTATGCGAGTCTGTTTACTTCAGTATCGGCTGTGCAGGTGTCCCTTGAGTTCAAATGATCAGGGCCACCGAGCTGTCAGGTGCTTATGACTTCCTTTAGTAGCAGTGGGGACTCCAGGGTTTTAGAAATTATAACAAAAAATCCATCCAAATACGGAGCTGTCTCAGGCACCGTCAGCTCAGCAGCGCCCTCTACCTGTGTGTGTGTGTGTGTGTGTGTGGGGTGTGTGTGGGGTGTGTGTGTGGGCACGAGGTAATTATCAATCCGGTGATCAGCGCACAGAGACGGGATGAGGAACAGGGGGCGGGGATAAGATGAGAGAGAGAGAGAGAGAGAGAGAGAGAGGAGAGAGAGAGGGGAGAGAGAGAGAGAGAGAGGGGAGAGAGAGGAGAGAGAGAGAGAGAGATAGGAGAGAGAGAGAGGAGTGAGAGAGAGAGAGAGAGAGAGAGAGATCGAGAGAGAGAGAGAGAGAGGAGAGAGAGAGAGAGAGAGGAGAGGAGAGACGAGGAGAGAGAGAGAGAGAGAGAGAGAGAGAGAGAGCAGAGAGAGAGAGAGAGAGAGAGAGAGAGAGAGAGGAAGAGAGAGAGTAGTCAAAGACCCGTGAGCAAACAGGGCTTGCCCTGTTGCAGACCAAAGCAAAGTTGGGTCTCCACACACGCAACGGGAAATCTTCGGTCCCTCCATACGGGGCCAAGACGAAGGGGATCAGGGCAGCCTCGTAAGGACCTGCAGGCGCCCGCAAGGATGCTCCCAGATAAACAACCCTACTATGGCCTCCCTCCTCTCCTTCTCCGAAGCCCTTCAAGTCTCACAAGGAAGGTAAGATGTGTTTTTGGCAGGTTTGCAAGCGTAAACTGGCATTTTTCTCAATCCGTAAAACCATGATTCAAACCCATCGTATACCGAAATTACGCCACGTATCAGTCCAAATTGTCACTAGGAAATAGAAAATAAAATAATATAAATAATATAATATAAAATTAACATAGGAAGGGAATAACACTGGGGAACAAATTTTGTGAAATAGGTCTGACACTTGTATAAGTAATTTGGGTGCTGAATCAAAACTGATACTCAGTTTCTCTATCACGTCAAGTTTTGAACTGTAGGATTTCGTTTTCTAAAAAATATGAAAAATACTGTACCCTAACGTAACAGTCTTATTTTATAAAAAGTTGCAAATGTTAACATACAAGAAAAATGAAAGAAATAGGCAATGAATAGAATGTTTATTTAACATTATCATGGTTTTTAGAAGGATAAGGCTTATAATTTTGTGCAGGTTAAGGTAAAAATTTACGTTTGTAGCTTTTGTCTGGAGTGTCAACTGAGGACATCGCGTTTGAGGCTCCAAACAATAGTCAGCCATCTATGCACATCCCATCTACCCTGGTAACGTTCTTCCATACCTTCAAATCTTGGTGAAATCGTTCACCTTGCTCGTCGCTAGCAGCACCAAGATTTTCCGGAAAGTTGGCAAGATGGCTATGCAAAAAATGTACTTTAATACTCATGTTGCAACCAAGCGCTTTGTAGCTCTCCAATAGTTTCTGAACAATTTCTGTGTAATTACTTGCACGTGTATTCCAAGAAAGTTCTTGACGACGTCTTTGAATGATAGCCAAGCATTCTTTTCAAGGTCTGACATAGTACCGTTGAAATGTTCATCTTTGATGAGCTGTCGAATTTGTGGACCATCAAACACACCGGCCTTGATTTTTCAATTGACAGTCAGGAAATGCCAAGATGATGTACTTCAAACAGTCGCCATCAGTTGACAATGCTTTTACAAATTGTTTCATGAGACCTAGTTTTATGTGCAGAGGTGGGAATATTATTTTCTTCCTGTCAACAAGTGGCTCATGTACAATGTTAGGATCTCCAGGTTTTAAGATCAGATCTCGGAGGCCAATTCGTCTGAACCCAATGCTTCTCTCGAGCTCTGCTATCCACATACAGAGAAAGCAGGGATACTTGTGTATCCACGTTGTTGACCAAGAAGGAAGGACACCATTTTAAGGTCAACACAGATGATCCAATTGTGTTTGTCATATTGCAATAACTCAATGACTCTCTTACATCTCCATATTCTTCACGAAGACAGACCGAATGCCCAATAGGGACTGCGCCAAACAAATGCCATTGTGTAGAAGTTTTACTACAGCTCACAAGTGGAATTTTGCTTATTGGAGGGTAAGCTGTGGAAAAAAAACTTGACGTGCTAGAAAAAAACTGACTACAGTTTTGGAATCACATGCCAATTTTAGTCTAAATAAGCTAAAAAAATCTAACCAACAATTTTTTTTTTTTCCCAAATTGTTCCCCAGTGAAAATAGAAGGAGGGACGGCAAGGATGGTGAGGGGGAAGGGGGCCTAGGAGACGAAGAAGGTAGGAGGTTAGAGATAAAACCCTCCAAATTAGCGGAATGTATATGATAACTTAAAAACTCACGTTTTCTCGGTCCTGTAGTCAATACGGCCTTAATGTCTTCCCTGAAAAAAAAACAAAACAAATTCGGGCGGGGAAAAATTTTGCAGATAATAAAAAAAAATCCACCATATTCGCCACAGCAACCCCACACAAACGTTAAGTGCACGAGTCTACGGAGTTAGTGAAAGGCGGCAAAGCGTGACCGTAGAGTTTCTTCCTGTAATCAAATACTCATAGAAGTGTTTTAGCCCCAAACCTTCATTCAAAATTTTTTAAATCGACGGGGGCCCAAGCCGCTTACCCCCCTTACGATCGATACCCTCTCCCATGCAAACCCCTTCCGTAAAACCCCTTCCTTAACATGGTTAGTTATATTTAGGTTAAGGGGTAGATAATAGCGGTAAATTTCAGGGGTAGTGTTATAGATTATAGTGGTAGTGGGGTGGGAATGGTGGTGAAATTGACAGCATAATAAAAAAAATGGGGGTTTTGTAAAAAAAAGTGACCTCGTTTTTAAACCCCAAAACAGACAGCAGACAGAAGACAGACACAGACGCCCGATACAAAAGGGGAGAAAAAAAAAAAATTATAATAATAAATAAATAAATAAAAAAACTGACAGAAATTAATGTACGTGTGACCAGTATGCAAATAGATAAAAAGGACACAATGAGAGAGTTAGCGGCAGGGGGCCCGGGTACGTACAGGTAATGGATAGGTATGGGTTTCATAGGAAAAACTGGTTCACAAATAGGGGGTAGATGATTGGAAGGATAGGACGGATTTAGTGCAGAGTCAATGGGAGTTTTAAAAAAGGAGGTGGCAATTTCAGGAGGGGGGAAAAAGTGGATGTAGGTAGTTTTAAGAAAACGGGAAATACCACGGTAGGTCCACGGCCTTTTGTGTTCCTTTTTTTCTTATTTTCCCTTAATTCCACGTTTACAATGGGAGAACGATGTGGGTAAAAAAAAGGTGAAAAATTTCCCGGAATACATAGTGATGAGGAATGAGGTAAGGCAAGGGAGCTTATATAAAACAAACAGATTAAGATCAATAAAGTTTGAGGGAAGTTTTTGCCCAGGAATATGTGAAGTGGAGAAAACCCGTGGATGTAAGGCAGGAGAATTGGATCCCAAGGGACTCGTCTTTGGGGGGGATGAGGCAAGGTAAATCCCACCCTTTTTATTATTATCCTATTTTTTTTACTCTCCTTACCCCTTTGCTATTCTTCCCTTTTCAATTTTTCCCATATTTTTTTTGGGTTTCGTTTTCATTAGTTTCCCCTTTTTGGTCTTTTTCAGTCCCTCCTCTCTTCTCTCTCTCTCTCTCTCTCTCTCTCTCTCTTTTCTCCCCTCTCTCTCTCTTCTTCTCCTCTTGACAAAAAAAGCCAATATAGTTTGTGAGGAGAGTAAAAAGGGGAAGTTTAGGCGAGCCCGGAAAAGGGAAAGGAGACAAGGTGAAGGGAGGGTAGGAAGAGATACAAAAAGAGGAGAGAGAGAGAGAGAGAGGGGGGGGAAGGGGGGCAGAGGGGGGAAAGGGGGGGGCAGAGTGGGGACAGGGGGAGGGGGGGGGACGGGGGGTAGAGGGGGGGACGGGGGAGCTTTCGGGGGGACAGGGGGGAGATGGGGGACAGGGGGTACAGAGGGAGGACAGGGGGCAGAGGGGGGGAAAAGGGGGGCAGAGGGGGAGAAGGGGGCCAGGGGGACAGAGGGGGGGGAAGGGGGGGCTTTTGGGGGGGACAGGGGGACAGGGTGGCAGAGGGGGGGAGGGGGGGGCCGAGGGGGGGCGGGGGGGACAGAGGGGGGGACAGGGGGGAGAGGGGGTCATAGGGGGGGTAGAGGGGGAAGGGGGGGAGGGGGGGGGGGGGGCAGGGGGGCAGGGGCAGGGGGGGGGACAAGGGGGACAAATGGGGGGAAGGGGGTAGAGGGGGATGGGGGGGCAGGGGGGGACAGGGGAAGAGGGGGGACAGGGGGCAGAGGAGGGGCGGGGGGCAGGGGGAGGGGCAGGGGGACAAAGGGGGACGGGGGGTAGGGGGGGGGATAGGGGGGCGGGGGGAAGGGGAAAAGGGGGGGGGACAGGGGCAGAGGAGGGGAGGGGGCAGGGAGGGGGGGGGGGAAAATGGGGGGGACGGGGGGTAGAGGGGGGCAGGGGGGCGAGGGGGGGTAGAGGGGGTGCATTTTTTGGTTCCTTTTTTAGTTTTTTTATTTTCATTATTTTTTTTATTTTTTTTTTTCATTTTTTTCATTTTTTCATTTTTTTGCATACATTTCACATAAAAAATAAATAAAAAAAAATGTTTGGTAAAAAAAAATAAATAGAAAGGGTTTGGTTTTTTGTCTTTTTAATTTTTTCCGGGAAAAACCCGGAAAAATTTTGATTAATTTTAAAAAAAAAAAAAAAAATTTGTAAGCTTTTCTTTCCGTTTAAAAAATGTTTTTTGGGAAAGCAAAAAAAAAAACGCTTACAAATAAAAAAAAATTTTTTTCCCCAAAAAACCCCCCTTCCCATCATGGGGTTTAACGGGGGGGGGTTTTAAACGGGAGAAAAAGTTAGTTTTAAAACAAAAAAAAAAAAAAATTTAAAAGGGTATAAGGGTTATTAAGGCGTTGGGGGTAAATTTTGGGGGCCCCGGGGGGGGTTTTGGGGTGGGGAAAGGGGGGGTAAAGGGGGTTGGGGGTGGGGGAAGGGTATTAATGGGTTTTGGGGGAGGTAATGGGTGAGGGAATTTAATAAATTTAAAAAAAGGGGGGAGTGGGGTGGGTTTTTTTTTAAAAATTTTTTGGGTTGGGGGTTTGGGGTTGTTTTTGGTGGGCCCAAGGCCCCCCCCGGTGGGGGAACCCACCAATGGCAAGTAAAAAAAGGGTGCCCAGGGGGGTTTTATATTTTGGAAAAAGGGGTCCAACCTTTAGTTTAATTTTAAAACCTAAGGAGTTGTGAAAAAAAAAAAGGGGTTTCCCAAGTGGGGTTGGCGTGGTTGGGTTTAATTTTAAGTAAAAATGGTTGTAAAATTTTATTTGGGGGTGATGAAGGGGCCCCGGTGTGGTTTTAATCCCTAAAAGGTGGGGGAAAAAAAATTAAATATGGGTGGGTGGGGGGAAAAGGGGTTTATTAATGTGGGGGGTGATTTTAAATGGGGTGATGAATGGGGTGGGGGTTTAAAATGTGGGAGGTGAAAAATTTTGCGAAGGGGTGAAGGGGGGTTGGTTTTTAAATTTAAACACTAAAAGGTCGGAAAAAATAAAAAAAGGAACCCCCTGTGCGGGCCGGGGAGGCAAAAACACGGTGGTGGGAAAAAACAATATGCGGACACCCCCCAAAAAGTCCGGGGGGCCCCTTTGGGCGGAAAAAATTTATAATATAAGCGAAACCCCCCTGGTAAACCAAGTGGCCGGTTTTTAAAAAGGGCTTTAATTTTCACTTACAAATTTTTTTTTTTGAAGGATTGTGATTTTAATTTAACTAATAAATTAATTACCCACAAGTCCGAATTACCCTTTTTTGAGGTGTTACTGTGATGATCGATGCAAAACACCTTATGGTTGTCAAAAAAATTTTTTTTTTTGATAAATGTACGAATATGCTTTTTTCCCGGGTTTATTTAAATCAATTTTGTGTTTTTTAGGGCCAAATGATACCCCTTGTTTACCCATATTTTTTTCTTATACATGTTGCATTATCGCCAAGTTGTTAGTTTTTGAAAAAAAACGTGTTTTTTCAAAAAAAAATCTGGGCTTTTACCTTTGAATTTTTGAAAATATTTTTGTGAAAAAATAGTTTTGGGTTGAAAATTGTTCCTAACAGTTTCAGGCATGGCAAAACACGAATATGGGCGTTTTCATTTTACAATGTTAGAAGCCCCTATTTCAGCCAATTTCACAATGAATGATATTCCCGAATTCCTTAAAAATCACATATTAGACAAAATTTACAAGACAAAAAATAGATGGGCTTTGCTAGATTAATCATTACCTAAATTTAAAAAGATCAATATTTTTATTTTCAGTATTTAATTTTTATTATTAACCCCTATTGAGCCACCCATGCGATTGTCAAGTATTATAAAAATCTAGGAATATATAGAAACCCTGTGGGATTTTAATGCCCTCCCAGATCCGTAGGATGCGTGAAGGAGCGAAGAGGCCCTTTAAGGGCTCTGAAGGATTGTATACAAAGTGAATACTTTAAAAAATATAGTTTTCTCCTCCCATTCCTTCCCTTTTTTCCCCTTTCCCCCTCCCCTTCCCCCCTTCCCCCATTTTCCCGTCCCACCCCTTTTTTCTCCCTTTTTCCCCCCCTTTTCCCCTCCTGTCCCTTTTACCATGTATTCTTCGGAAAAAAATATCTTATACACTTATTCCCTTTTTTTCTCTCCTCTCAGTTGGTCCCGGTTTTTTTTTCTTTGTAATTTTTTTAAATTCTCCAATTTTTCCTCCTGCTCATTTCTTCCTAAATTCTCTTAATCTCTTCCCTTAATGAGTTTTCGATTGCCTATCCTTTTTTATTTTTTATTTGGTTTTTGGTTTTTTTTTACCTATCACATTTCAAAAAACCCTTTTAAACCCCTACCCATCCTTCCCTTTTTTAAACCCTTTAACTTCCCACCAAATCCATCCTTTCCCTTTTACCTTCCCCCTTTCCCCCTCGTTTTTCCCCAGTTGTTTGTTTTTTCCTTTGTATTTTTCCCCCTTTCAATTGTGCCTTCCCCCTTAATTCTTCCTTTTTCCACTCTACCTCATATTTAGTTTTTTTAAATTTTCCCCATCTCCTTTTTTATTTTTAGCTTATTTTTTCTTTATCTTTATATCTACCCTTTCAAAGAAAACCTTTACATACACCCTACTCCTTTCCTTTAACCATTTAACTTCCTAACCAAAATTAATCCATCCCTTCCCCCTTTTCCCCCATTCATTGCGACCCAAAAGTACCCATTATACGCAGCGGACACTCCCGACATCCCGATCCAATAACAAGGATAACAAGGAAATCAACTAACAAACCCATACAAACCATCACGTAAAGCCACAAACACAACAAAAACAACAACAACAACAACAATAACAACAAACTGACAACTACACTCCCAGGTCAACAGGACAATTATGGCAGGTTATGTTTTCATCACAAATAAGAAAAAGCAAATAATAGTAAGCAATACTTAGTAGCATAATAATAGTAGCAGTAAAAAAGGTACAATAAATAATAGTGGCATAATGATAGTAGCAAAAATGGTACATTTTCCCAAGACACCGAATGCCTTTGGTGACGAAACATTTTTTTTCTGTTAAGTTTTATGTGTTTTGAATTAGTCTGTACCGTTATGTTGGATTTTTTTCAACAAAAATGACAAAAAACAACAAATTGAACCTATACCTAACCTAACCTTTATCTAACATAACCTATACTTAACCAAAATAACCAACCAACCTATACCTAAAAGAACCTATACCAACCAATCTTTTCCCGACAAAAAAAAAAAAAAATTGGAAGAAACGGTTAGGAGATTTATTCAAAAAAAACATCGAAATCACCAGAAAAAAATAGTTCGCACCCAAAAGGGGTTCGGGTTATATGGGAAAAATACCCCATAAAAAAGGTTATAATAATAAAGGATAATAGTGCCCAAAAATAGTGAGTAGAAGGATTACTGAAGAACCGTATTTTAAATCACCGCCCACGTTTTTTTATCACAAACAAAGAAGAAAGGGCCCCTTATAAGAGCCGATTTTTAACTCGCCGCCCCGCTTGCCGCCCATGTACAAAGCCCCTGGGTAATACGGGTAAGGTAAAAAAAACTCGTAATTTCAAGGTGAAACTGCCTTAAAAAAAACGGCCCGAGTTACAAAAGGTCGTGGGGGAAGGGGTCGGGCTCGTAAATGATGGAAAGAAAAAATCAATGGAAATAATGTCTTGAAATTAGAGGAAGATAATTAACCTTAAACTATTCTAACCTTCTCTGTTACGGTTTTTTTTTCTGTTACGTTAGCTTATGTTTTTTTTCTTTTTTTTTCGGTTACGGTTTTTATTCTTCTCTTTTTATTCAGTTAATTTTTTTCTTTTTTTTCAGTTACGTTTTTTTTCTTCTTTTTTTCGGTTGTTTTTTTTTCTTTTTTTTCGGATACATTTTTTTTTCTCTTATTTTTTGGTTACCCCAGCTTACGTTTTTTTTCTTCTTTTTTTTCGGTTTCCCAGCTTACGTTTTTTTTCTTCTTTTTTTTCGGTTATCCCAGCTTACGTTTTTTTTCCTTTTTTTCGGTTACCCAAGCTTACGTTTTTTTTTTTCTTTTTTTTCGGTTATCCCAGCTTACGTTTTTTTTCCTTTTTTTCGGTTACCCCAAACCACGTTTTTTTTTTTTTTTTTTTTCGGTTTTCCAAGCTTTCGTTTTTTTTTTTTTTTTTTTCGGACCCCAAACTTACGTTTTTTTTTTTCTTTTTTTTTAGGTACCCCAAGTTAATTTTTTTTTGGTTACCCCAGGTTTTTTTTTTTTTACCCCAAACTTACATTTTTTCCTTCTTTTTTTTTCGGGGAGAAACTTGCGTTTTTTTCGGTTACCCCAGCTTACGTTTTTTTTCCTTTTTTTCGGTTACCCAAGCTTACGTTTTTGTTTTTTTCTCTTTTTTCGTTCCCCAGTTGGTTTTTTTTTTTTTTCTTTTTTTGTTAGCCCCCGCTCTAACCCTATATACTTTTTTCCCTTATACATTACAGCCCTCCAGAATGTGCAGGGCCAACCACCTCAGCCTTCAAAGAAAAAATTGTCGACAGGCGATATAGGCCCCAAGGTAACAAAAATATATAAAAATATATAAAATAGCTGTAGTGCTATGCTAGGCCTGTGTCACCATGGGGAGTTAGGGAGGGTTAGGGGGGGGTAGGGGGTTTTTAAACAGGACCATGGGGGGTTTTACGTGTCCCATTGAAGGGGGGGAAGGGGGGTTTTCAGTGTACCATGGGGGGGGGTAACAGGTTTACCATGGAGGGCGGGGGAAGGTTAAAAATGTCCCCCCATGGGGGGAAGGGGGGGGAACAGTTCCCTGGGGGGAAGGGGGGGTTAGTGGTCACCAAGGGGGGAAGGGGGGTTTTTTACAGTTCACCATGGGGAAGGGGGGGGGTTTTACAGTGGTCACCATGGGGGGGCGGGGGGCTTAGGGGGTTACACAGCATAAATTACATCCATTTCCTAATGGTGCCCCCCCACACAAAACCGGTACTAAAGGGTCCCCCACTAACACCGGTACTAAGGGTCCCCCACTACACTCCGGGTACTAATGCGTGCCCCATACAATCCCGGTACTAATGCGTGCCCCCAAATACCATCGGCTACAAGCGTGTCCCCCATAACATCCGGCTATAATGGTGCCCCCCACTAAAACCGGCTACTAAAGCGGCCCCCCATACAATCCGGCTACAATGGTGCCCCACTACACATCCGGCTATAATGCGTGCCCCTCATAAAACCGGCACTAATGCGTGCCCCACTACACATCCGGTACTAATGCGGCCCCCATACACACCGGCTACTAATGCGTGCCCTCACTAACATCCGGCTACTAAAGCGTGCCCCCCCTACACATCCGGCTATAATGGTGCCCCTCAAACATCCGGTACAAGCGTGCCCCTACTATAATCCGGTATAATGGCCCCGGAAATTAATGACATTTTTATAAAATTTTTTTTTGTAATAATGGGTTTTTAAAGGGGAAAAATAATGGGGTTTACTTTTAGTTGCATCCAGCGAAGAGGAATTTTGAAAAAAACTCAACAATTTTGAGTAGAGGAAGGAGTTTCTGGTGGGAGGGCTGCTGGGGTGGTGGTGCGTGTGGACTAGGGGGCAACGAGGGGAAAATGTAGTTTAATGCATTTCAAAAAAAATTCCTGCCCGTGCAGCGCATTACAAAAGCGAGAAGTAAGATGTTATGATGACGCGCGCTAGACACACGCCTGCCAAAAAGCGCGGGGAGGGAGCGACGGTGATAATGGAACGCGGGGGGAGGCGGCAGGTGCCTGCCGCCTTGTCAATGATGTCTCACACACCTTTTTTTGCGGCGACGCGGCGGCGAGCCCATTGTGCCGCCCCAAATTTCATGACCCCTAAAAGGCCACTGGCGCGGGGCCGCACACCCCCACAGGTAGGCGCCGAAAAAAAGAATTTCCGTCAACAGACGTACTGGTTTAACAATAGAGGCGGTACCACGTTCAAAAAATATGAGGCGACTACCACGTTAAACAAAATGAGGCGATACCACGTAAGCAATTGAGGGATACCACTGTTTTAAAAAATTGAGGCGACTCCACTGTTAAACAAATGAGGGGGAAAAATACCACGTTAAACAAAAAGGCGACTACCCCGTTAAAAAATGAGGGACTACCACGGGAAACAATAGAGGCGACTACCATTTTCAAACAATATGAGGCGAAACCACTGTTCAAAATATGAGGGACTACAAACCTCACACCACCTTTAAACAAATGAGGGGGATACCCCCGTTCAAAATATGAGGGACTACCACCCTCCCACCACCTTCAAACAATATGAGGGATACCACCCCCCACCACCTTCAAACAAAGAGGCGGGTACCACCCTCACCACCACCTTCAAAAAAATATGAGGGACTCCACCCTCACCCCCACCTTTAAAAATATGAGGCGATACCCCCCTCACACCACTTCAAAAAATGAGGCGACTCCACCCCCCACCACCCCCTTTCTGAACCTTACTGAGGCAAATATACTTTAGGGTTTAAAGATGTGATCCAGACACAAAGGAGCTAAAAAGTAAAGGAATTATAGTTATTTTTAGCTCCCTCCAACAGCCACGCGTCTGGGGTTTGTGCATGGCGAGTTGAAAAACAACCACACCGATAAAACAAAAAAAAAATTGATAATCTACGCGGAAAGAAAAAATGCAATAAGAAATAACAATAAAATGTAAGACCGGATTATTGATCATGTTTCATTTACATCAATTTTTGTTTTCACATAAAGAATTGGTAAAAATCAACGGGTTAACATTGTTTTAATTTCATCGGTGTATATCAAGCCCCGGAACACACAAACACACAAACACAAAAACACACACACACAAACACACACACACACACCACAACCACATAATAACATTACAGGCCTGACTACAGACAAACCCCAAACCCCGCCATCAAACGTTACAACAAACCAGTTTTAATTACATAGTAATGGTCTTTTTGACCATCTTGACCTTTTTTACCATTATGTAGTCCCACCCTTGGAGTGTACTCTACAGCCCGGTTACCCGCTGCCACCCCCCACATTTAAATGGGAAAAAAATATGATTTAACAAAAAAAAAATTTAAGAAAAAATGTTGTTTGGAAATGAATGATAACCGTTTAAAATATTTTAATTAAATATATTCAACCTTTACTGTCTCACTTCCCAACTGGTGTAATTTATAAATATCTTTAAATTAAGTTTTTCCCCCTTCCCCTTAAACCCAAAAAAAACGGCCCCGCCCCCCCAAAATGCCTTCCAAGCGTT